>JADBJO010007889.1:82931-85431 GCA_016801955.1 Conus betulinus
CTCAATATATATGATTAAAACTGACGATACAAAAAAAAAAATGCATGGAATGTAGAGGTAATCTGACGATCTGGCTTGGAACAGTCGTACAGGCATAAGAATGCTATAAATTCTATCTAGAGGTTTTAAGTTGATGCGGGTCGTCAAGAAAAAAAAAATTTAATAAGCTTATAGGAATGTATATTAGAGGGGTTAAGGGATGAAGGGGTTCGTACCATAGAATTAAGAATTAGCATGAATGTACATCTAGAGGTTTTAAGTGATTGACGGGTTGTAACAGTGGGAATATAAAATTATCATGAATGTATATCTAGAGGTTTTAAGTGATGAAGGGTCGTCGTACCATAGAATATAGAATTATCATGAATGTATAATCTAGAGGTTTGAAGTGATGACGGGTTGTACCGAAGACGATAGAAGACTGATTAGTGTTGTATATACTAGAGGTTGAAGTGATGACGGTGACAGAATGTAGCCATATTCTGAATGTCTACAGCGTTTCAACAACAACATGCACTGGTTGGCCGTTGGTAGCAGTATTTCTAAATATACTGGAGCTTTTCAAAACAATGCAAATGGTGGACGGTACAGACTTTTGAATGAGTTGGAACTTCTTAATGAAGGCGCTGGTGGGATGCAGAAATATCTAAAACTTAGAACTTTTGGAAATGCCGCTAATGGGACTGCAGTAAGATTCTACAAGTATGGAGCTTTTAGAACATGGTATTGGTGGAAAGAGTGATAGCAGTATTCAAGATTTCTGAAGCCTTTTTACAAAATGCTGGTGGTGGAATATTTTGACAGTCTGAACATCTGGAGCTACTGACCAAGGACACTGATGGAATGCAGCAACAGTGGTCCTTGTATAATATTGAAATGCTGTAAATGTGTTCAGAGTTGTTTAACATTCAACCACTGGTAAAACGCAGGTAATACACTAGACCATAATGATTGGAGCTTTGAAACAATGATCTGGTGGGAAGAGTAATAAACCTGAACGTACGGTAATATTTTAGAACAATGACGCTGTTGGACTAAAGTGTTATCTCAAATGAATACAGCTTTTGAAGAATGGCACTTGTGGGATGGAATAACATCCTAATGTGTGATCTTGAGACAGAGAGAAAGTCAAGAGGAAGAAAAAAAAATGTAAAGGATGGAATCGAGTATGAGGTCGAGCATACACTGGGGCAGAAGAAGCAGCAAGAAGGCTGGGCGGATAACATCAGTATGGACAAAGGAAGACAACTCATTCCGCGTTCCTTGTTCCCCCTCTCATCTCCCCGTGCGGACTTTGACCAAGCCACTTCTGTACAACGTGGACCCAGGACCTACAAACACTGATGGAACCGGGGCTGTTGACAGCCATGTAGAACAGCATTAAGAAAGAAACTAATCAGGGTTTAGAAGGGAACGAGTGGTGAAAATCCTGACAGTTCCTCCTGACCGCATTGCAGACATTCCGTCTCTAAGAGTGTTTACCCAAGCGGCTCTGTGTACAAAGTAAGCAGATTCCTGAGTGACTGGGAATGCCAATGAAGTAGACAGAGACAAGTGGGGTAAACTGATGGCGATGGCAGATGACAAATGCAGACAGAGGACTGAATGAGTGGGAGGGAAACAGAAGAAAGTAAAAGCACTTTGGGGCAACGAGCGGCGCGTTGTAGGCGTTTATTTGCCGGACGTCTAGCCCCAGTCTACTCCTAGCCATAGTTGTTGATGAATATGCCATAGGATCAAATGGAAAGACTGGCACCACACTGTGAAGTTTTTCATATATTGAATGGACGTGTCTTCGGAGAGTGTCAGTCAATATCCTGAGCTACTTTACGGGAGTATGTATTTGCCAAGTTTCGTTGATCCTTAGATGTATTACAAGTAAAATAAAAGTACAGCCCTATCCTATACTCCCTGACCTAAGGCGCATCACACCGTAATCTTTAACAACCTCGATGATTGTGAAATGATCATAAAAAACACCCCCTGTTACATGGCCCGAGATGCCAGGCTGTCGACGTGATCTCAATTTTCATTTCCCTCTACATGTCTGTGCCAGTGGTGAATTCCTATTAAAACACTTCCTTGTCCGAAAAGTTCAAAGTAACTCTCGCACAATGGATCTGTTGACACTCTGGAGGGCGGACCTCTGATTTACTCTCGTTCTGTGACTAAGCAAGAGGGGGCTGGAATAGCTCAGTGGGTAGAGCGCCGGACTCGTGATCATGTGATCCTTGGGATGCAGGTTCGAATCTCCCACTGAGCCATTTTCTTGCATGGGGATTTCTACCTTGGAGTTAGCATTGGTTCTGACTACACTTCCTCAACAATCCTTTGAATGAGACTATAAACTGAGGCTAAATATGGAAAGGCATGCATAACGTCTTGCATACACGTGAAATTCCCATTGCCAACTTTCAGGAGAGACCAGTTTGCCCTTGGTAACGATGACAACGTAGGCACTGAGCATGCAACGACAAAATGAAAATTTCAACGAAAATTG
>JADBJO010007889.1:90431-104687 GCA_016801955.1 Conus betulinus
GGCGAATTGGAGCAGACAGAAGTAGGAGACTAACGATAACAAGAAAGTTTTTTTTTTTTGTTACCTCTCTTTACATCTCCTCTTTCCCCTTGACCCAGTAGATTCAGACGTGATGACAGAAATGCATTATTCTCTAACTGAACAAAAACAGTGAAAAAAGGTTGGGATTGGGAAGAGAGGATACATTGAATCAAATGTCAATGAATGGGGTTGAAGGAAAATCAGGGGTCGATAGTGAGTTAGGAAATGCCAAGAAGACCTGGTGTTGTGTTTGCCATAAGGTCGGCTCCATTGATTTCTTGTTCACATAGTGCTCTGTGGAATAGGAACGTTCTTCCTGTCCACTACAGTTACGTGTAATAGGATAGAAAAAGGCCGGGAAGAAGAGGGGATGTGGGGGGGGGGGGGGGGGGGGGGGGGGGTGGAGGGGACAAGATTGCAGACTGTTTGAAATGCTGCAAGGCGAACAGTTTGATAGCAACAGTAGACAGACCTTGCGTCCGTGTGTACCAAGGTTATCTGTCCATCTTCGCGGCTAAAAGCAATAAGCCCTATTTTTTCTGCCCCCTCTTCTGTGCCAGTCTAGTGGCATTACCCCACGCCACTTAATCCACACACACGCGCGCGCGCGCGCGCACGCACTCACGCACACACACGCATACACACAGACACACATACACACACGCACGTACGCACGCACGCACTCACGCACGCACGCATACACACACACACACACACACACACACACACACACACACACACACACACACACACACACACATTGATCATACAGAATTGAGCAAAAGTCAATCTCCAAACGTTCTGAAAATTTTAGTTGATGATCATATGGAAAATTACTATAGTGATTACATTAAAATATTCACAGATGGATCTGTACTTGATAATGGCAATGCAGGTTCAGCATTTGTAATTCCTACTGTGAAAACAAACGATATCATAAAAAAATAGGTAATCACTATTCAGTTTTACTGCAGAGTTGTTAGCTATTATTATATGGCTTTACACCATATTGAGGAGTTACCTATGAATAGTTTGTAAAATATTACTGTGTGTAGATTCTAAATTGGCATTACAAGCTATCAAAGATCAAATGCCAAAAAACGTCTTGAAATGATACTAGAAATCAGACACGTAATTCATCAGTTGGCATTTAAAGACATTAGTGCAACTTTTTACTGGGTTCCTTCCCATTGCAGAATATATGCCAATGAACTGGTTGACAGAGCAGCTAAACATGCAAGACGTAATACTGAAGGGGCAATTCTAATTAACATAAATCTAGATCTGCACGAGTATCATGATCACATTGAAAGCTAGCGAAAGATAAGTTTGATAACATGCTGAAAACATCAGATAGCCATTATTCATACAATTGTATAAAAAGCGTCAGCACAATAAATTCCAAATTATTTTTAAATCACATATCTGATACAAGTTCAAGACATTTTTAGTTCTCTGATGTTCAAAATTCGTTTAAATGCTTTTAAAAAACAAAATTTTCTAAAGATATTAAATGTGTATGTGGAAATCAAATATCCATTAGCCATCTGATTTTACGTTGTCCTGGTATCAAAGAATTAATGACGAAAACTACAGGGGATTTATTGACTCGTCAGATACCATTAACTGTTCAGGAAGTGTTAAATGACTTCCATCTTCTTAAATGTTTTTCAGAAGTTTTACACCTTAGTCCTATTGGTCTTTTCCTTTGAATAGTTGATTTATTGTTGGATTAAATTGTTGTTATACTAATCTTCTGTTAATTGTTAAGTCACGTTTGATATAGATAGTAAATCGCACTTCCTTTCTACTATTTCCGTCATTTTCAACCATTCATATCCCATATAAAGCTTGATCATTATATAGAATTGTAGGTGTAGGCATGTAGGAAAAACACATAATTTTTACTACCACACGCTCTCTAACCAATATCAAAGCATGCATAAACAATCTCTTCTTTCATACCTTTATTTCTCCTATTTCCTCCCCCCCCCCCTGCTCCCCCCCCTGCTGCCCCCCCCCCCCCCCCCCTGCTCCCCCCCCCCCCCCCTTTTCCTGTGTGTAATATCACTTAAGTGTGAACAGACGTAAAACTAAAGAACGAACACACACACACACACACACACACACACACACACACACACACACACACACGCATGCACGCACGCACGCACGCACGCAAGCACACACACACACACACACACACACACACACACACACACACACACACACACACATGCACACTCCCATTGCAGCTCCGGCACCATCACTCCACAGAGATAATAGATTTCAAGTCGTCGTGAGGCAACCAGCAGAGGAGACACTGTGCTACTGCTGAGCCACTTGGGTGAGGTTCAGTGATTCGTGTTGTGACCCAGCATACGCAGGTTGCCACCTACTAAGCCCCTAGAGACCAAAGTAATGGCTTTGTCATGGAGCAAGCATCAGTGAGTGTCCCGCTCCAGTGGGCGCAACCACGACTTCCTAGTGTCAGTTACTCCCCTTGAGCAATGAATACAGGCAACCTTGACGCGAACTCACCAAGGACAGAACAGTTGAAGGGAAATCAAAACGGAGGTCTTTATGAGAGCAGGGCATGAAGGACCCCAAACCTTGAGACTGTTCTTGATGCCGATGGTGAGGTTGATGACGATGAAGATAAATCCGGGTCTTTATGAGAGCAGGGCATGAAGGACCACAGAACGTGAGACTGTTCTTCATGCCGAGGTGAGGTTGATGACCATGAAGATAAATCTGGGTTTTTATGAGAGCAGGGCATGAAGGACCACAGAACGTGAGACTGTTTTTCATGCTGATGATGAGGTTGATGATGATAAAGATAAATCTATGAAGTTCCTTTCTGGTCTGACACTGTATTGCAGGACTGAACTTCAACGCTTTTTTTTCATAATACAGCCCCAGAGACACGGATACCTGCGGTGTTGGTCAGGCAATTTGAACAGCAGTCAGGGGTGCGTTCATCGAGTGGACGGAACTCGACTGTATGGTTCCAGACTTTCCAACTCAGTCTCTGGCCAAACTCATTCTGGGTAGAAGCTGGTCATGGGCAAAACAAATTCCTCAATTGTCAATGGCTCTGATGGGAATCGAACCAAATACCTCCCAGTCTGAAATCCACTGCGCTAACCACAGGTCACTGATAAGTGATCTTTCCGTTTAATAAGCCAACAACTGTACAAACAGAGCAGCATTTCATGAATAATCATGATGGGTATCAGAGTCCAGAGCAGAACAATGAGGTAGGTTGGTTTCTTGGATTTGCTGATGTGTTTGAACGATCTGGATACGCTCTTCATCAGTGAGACGTGAACTGTTCTCTTACAAGAGATAGAGTCAGAACAGATACAAAGACAGGGACATTTATGACGCGTTACTCTCTCTCTCTCTCTCTCTCTCTCTCTCTCTCTCTCTCTCTCTCTCTCTCTCTCTCTCATATCACATAATTTTGTGAAAAGTCGTAATATGAAATTACTACTACTACTACTACTACTACTACTACTACTACTACTACTACTACAAGGGATTTTTGGGTATTGTTTTGTTCTAAAGTATGCTGCATATCAACAGTCTTGTTCACATCACATCATAAAAATCTATCAGATGGAATGGAAAAGAAATATGGCGAAAAAGGGGCTTTTTCTTTCTTTATCTACCTTTTTTGCCTAGTCCATTGTGATGCCGTTTCCTCTTCACGCCCTTTAGAACAGACAGTTGGTCTTAATATGTTGAAAAAAACAATTAGGAGAAAGGTGTTCTTCATCCCGGGAAACGTTAGAGAGAGAATGAAGGAGGATGAGGAGGAACCAGAGGATCATTCATCTGAGAACAATCAGACTATATGAGGAAACTGTCGGGGAACACAGATTTGTTCATCAGGGGGAAAACATACACCATAAAGCAACATGCACGTGATGAGGACTAGTGTTCATTCAGAGACAGTGATGTAAACTACACAGCTAACAAGAGGTGACAGACAGCAAAATCAACTTCAAAAGACAGACAAAGGAAAGAGATCAAGAATTGGAAAGAATCAGATGAGCAGGAGAAAAAGAGGAAGATATTCATATAGCGAACGAAGAAAGACGTGAAGATTAGGATGAATGAAGGAAGGAAGGAAAAGAGAACATCTTTTATGCACCTTCTATCCTTTTCTGCTCCTAGCTTGTCACTAGATTCAGAGAAGATACTAAAGCGAAACACTGCTCGTACAACGAAGATCTTTAACCAACAGACAATGTTGGAACAGACATTGTGGGCAGAGACAAAGAACATATCCAGACTGATCATGATATAGAAAAAAAGAACGTGAAAAACATGATTACTTACCTCCCCTCAATGCAGACTCCGTGTCTCTCTCAGCCTATTTACCTATGTTTTTTTCAAACAATAATGCTGTGTTATACAGATATATCGTGAAGATAAGGTGTTTATGAGCAATGTTGCTACGATACATTGTAACATTATGGACGTACGGAGCTTTTGAATAATGATGCTATATTACATAGTGACATTGCACTGTATATGTATGGAGCCTTTGAACTATGGCGCTATGACATACAACAAAACTAGATGCATGATCTTTTAAATAGCGATAATATGATATGTAGTGGTATAGTGGATGTATGTTAGTTTTCAACCGGAATGCTATGTTACATAGTAACACCGTGAATGTATGGAGCTTTGGAACAATGATGCTGTGGTATATTGTGACATTGTATCTGTCTTACAAGTGTGCTATTATAAGTTGAAGATTCTCTCCTCTTTTGGCGCCTTTTGTGAGCTCTCAATCTCTTTGATTAAAACTGTACTTACAAAAAAATATCATGGAATGTAGAGGTAATCTGAATATCTGGAGCTTTTGAACAGTCGTACCATGGAATAAAAATTATCATGAATGTATATCTAGAGGTTTGAAGGGATGACGGGTTGTACCATGGAATATAGAATGATTATGATTGTATATCTAGAGGTTTGAAGGGATGACGGGTTGTACCATGGAATAGAGAATGATTATGAATGTATACCTAGGGGTTTGAAGTGATGATGGTGACAGAATGTAGACAAGTTCTGAATGTCTGTAGCTTTTCAACAATGCACTGTTGGACGTGATATCAGTATTCGAAATATACTGGAGCTTAAAAACAATACAAATGGTGGACGGTAGAGATATTTTGAATGTTTGGAACTTCTGAATGATGGCGCTGGTGGGATGTAGAAATATTCTAAATGTTTCGAACTTTTGAAAAATGCCACTAATGGACTACAGTAAGATTCCGGTCTGGAGCTTTGGAACAATGGTACTGATGGAAAGTGATGGCAGCAGTTTTCAAGATCTCTGCAGCTTTTAACAATGATGCTGGTGGAATACTTTGACAGTCTGAACATCTGGAGCTACTGACCAATGATGCTGGTGGAATACTTTGACAGTCTGAACATCTGGAGCTACTGACCAATGATGCTGGTGGAATACTTTGACAGTCTGAACATCTGGAGCTACTGACCAATGATGCTGGTGGAATACTTTGACAGTCTGAACATCTGGAGCTACTGACCAATGATGCTGGTGGAATACTTTGACAGTCTGAACATCTGGAGCTACTGACCAATGATGCTGGTGGAATACTTTGACAGTCTGAACATCTGGAGCTACTGACCAATGATGCTGGTGGAATACTTTGACAGTCTGAACATCTGGAGCTACTGACCAATGATACTGGTGGAATGCAACAACAGTGGTTAGATTCTCTGTAGCTTTTGATTTATATATTGTGTAATATTGAATGCTGCAAATGTTTAGAGTTGTTTAACATTGACACTGGTAACACAGGCCATAATGATTGGAGCTTTGAAGCAATGATGCTGGTGGGAAGTAGTAATAACCTGAACGTACGGTAATTTAGAACAATGACGTTGTTGGACTAAAGTATTATCTTGAATGCCTACAGCTTTTGAAGAATGGCACTTGTGGGATGGAATAACATCCTTAATATGTGATCTTGAGACAGAGAGAAAGTCAAGAGGAAGAACAAAAAATGGTAAAGGAGGGAACTGAGTATGAGGTCGAGCATACACAGGGGCAGAAGAAGCAGCAAGATGGGTGGACAGGATAACATCAGTATGGACAAAGGAAGACAACTCATTCCGCGTTCCTTTTTCCTCTCGTCTCATCGTCCGGACTCTGACAAGCCACTTCTGTACAACGTGGACCCAGGATCTACAAACACTGTTGGAACCGGGGCTGTTGACAGCCACGTAGAACAGCATTAAGCAAGAAACTGATCAGGGATGAGAAGGAACGAGTGGTGAAAATCCTGACTGTTTTCCTGACCGCATTGCAGACATTCCGTCTCTAAGAGTGTTTACCCCCAAGCGGCTCTGTGTACAAAGTAAGCAGATTCCTGAGTGACTGGAATGCCATGAAGTAGACAGAGACAAGTGGGTAAACTGATGGCGATGGCAGATGACAAATGCAGACAGAGGCTGAATGAGGGGGGAAACAGAAGAAAGTAAAAGCACTTTGGGGCAACGAGCGGCGCGTTGTGGACGTTTATTTTGCCGGACGTCTAGCCCCAGTCTACTCCTAGCCAGAGTTGTTGATGAATATGCCATAGGATCAAATGGAAAGACTGGCACCACACTGTGAAGTTTCATGTATTGAATGGACGTGTCTCAGAGAGTGTCAGTCAATATTCCTGAGCTACTTTGCGGGAGTATGTATTTACCAAGTTTCGTTGATCCTAAGACGTATTATAAGTAGCAAAAGGTACAGCCCTATCCTATACTCCCTGACCTAAGCCGCATCACACCGTAATCTTTACCAACCTCGATCATTGTGAAATGATGAATAAAACTCACCCCCTGTTGCATGGCCCAAAATGCTAAGCTGTCGACGTGATCTCAATTTTCATTTCTTCTACATGTCTGTGCCATTGGTGAATTCCTATTAAACACTTCCTTGTCTGAAAGTTCAAAGTAACTCTCGTTCAATGGATCTTTTGACACTCCAGAGGGGGAGTCGTATTTACTCTCGTTCTGTTACTAAGCAAGAGGGGGCTGGAATAGCTCAGATGGTAGAGCGCCGGACTCGTGATCATGTGATTCTTGGGATGCAGGTTCGAATCTCCACTGGGCCATTTTCTTGCATGGGGATTTCTACCTTGGAGTTAGCATTGGTTCTGACTACACTTCCTCAACAATCCTTTGAATGAGACTATAAACTGAGGCTAAATATGGAAAGGCATGCATAACGTCTTGCATACACGTGAATTCCCATTGCCAACTTTCAGGAGAGACCAGTTTGGCCCTTGGTAACGATGACAACGTAGGCACTGAGCATGCAACGACAAAATGAAAATTTCAACGAAATATGATGAACTGACAAGCTGAATGAAATGTCATCAGGCAGCTCTTCTGTCGGCTCTGCCCAGGTAGACAGCCTGTTGTGTGGCAAGGAGAGCTTGGATTGTAAAGCGCTTAGAAATTGGTCTCTAGCTGGGGATAGGTGCTATAGTACTCTTTATTATTATTATTATTGTTATTGTTATCATTATTATTATTATTATTATTATATGTTAGTAGTAGTGGTGGTAGTAGTATCACATTTTTTATCATTATTATCATTATTATTATCACTATTATTGTTGTTGTTGCTATTATTATTGTTGTTGTTGTTGTTGTTTCTTCTTCTTCTTCTCGTTGAACATAATCTGGTAACTTCACCAAATGAAAAATACACCCAGACCATAATTATGTTTCTTTGATATCTTCAGGTAGATTTGTTTACTTCCTCGTGTGTGTTTAGCTCATTGAAACATAGTCACTGCACAGTTTTTCTCCATGTTTCAGGAGTCAAAGTTCTTCAGTGCGTCAGCCCATGACTCTTCAAGTTCATAAGAAAGAAGAAGAAGAAGAAGAAGGAGGAGGAGGAGGAGGAAAGAGGAGGAGGAGGAGGAGGAGGAGGAGGAGGAGGAGGAGGAGGAAGAGAAGAAGAAGAAGAAGAAGAAGAAGAAGAAGAAGAAGAAGAAGAAACAACAACAACAACAACAAGAACAAAAACAAGAAGAACAAGAAGTAGAAGAACAAGAAGAACAAGAAGGAAGAAGCAGAAGAAGAAACGAGATGGGCACAAGCACAAACAGCTTCATATTCAAAGTAAACAGATTTCTGACTGTGTGGAATTCCGAAAAGATAGACAGAAACACGTGGGAGATGAGACGAGTGTGAAAGAAGACAGGAAGTGGTAAAAAGAGATAAGGAATACAAACAATCCGACTCCCGCTATTGCCGCATGCTCATATTGCTTGGTTTATCTCCCCTGCCTTCCAACAGACAGCGGTGGAGTAGGAACTGGGGTGGTGGGTGGCAGAGTGGGTGGAGACAGAAGCGTTGGGGAGGGCAGGGGGAGGGAGGAAGGTGGGGGGGGGGGGGGGGGGCAGCTGGACTTCGATGAAAGAGAGTCTTTTTGTCCACACCTACATCTGAATTGATCAATCTTAGCAAAACAAACCGCTTCCAACATAAATACGTCACAGCTGTTAGTGAACGTGCCGATGTAGTATGAAGCCATACTCAAACCAGTGAAAATCACACAGACAGAGGGATACGAGGGATGGGCAATTTCTCTGTCTATCTGCTTGTGTGGAGACGTAGTCTCACATGTACTGCGTGGCCTCTCAGGATCATTCACCCCTCTGATCCATTCCTGCATCTGCCTTTACAATCTCCCTTCTGGTACAGAAGAAGAAGAAGAAGAAGAAGGAGGAGGAGGAGGAGGAGGAGGAGGAGAAGGAGGAGGAGAAGGAGGAGGAGGAGGAGGGTTTAATTCCTTTAAGAAGAAGTAACGCCTGTCCCTCGTGAGGCTCCAGGCGCCATTACACTATACAATCCGAATATTTAAGAATGAAGAGAAGAAACGAAACACATAAGATTACGGCATACAAACCATAACATCATAAGACCAACATTAGATTAAGGCGTATAAACTGTAACGTCATTAGACCAACATACATTTACAAACATACAATCATACATGCAGATAAACATAATCATCATCTCCTACACTCTTTCCCCACATTGTCTCCCTCCTCACCCTCCCCCCTCTTTCCAGCACACACACAAACACCCAAGACAGACTAACACACACACACACACACACACACACACACACACACACACACACACACACACACACACACACACACACACACACACACACACACACACACACACACACACACACACACACACACACATTATTCAGGATAAGACATAACCGCATGTTAACAGTGCTATGCATGAAACTAATCATCGTTAAGACAGGCATGGAAGGAGAAGGTCTTCAAGCCTTACTTCAAAGTGTTCAGAGATAGTGCATTACGAAGTGAAAGAGGTAAAGAATTGAAAACAGTGGGGGCATGCATGTAAGTCCCCCCTCCCCTCATCCGCCCCCCCCGCATTTCTTTCACACCAATATAATCGATCTTCCCCTTTTCAACACCTTCCGGATCCTCCTCATTTAAAATGCCATCAACTCATTTACAGACATATTATCAGACTTATTATCATCATACAGCAGGCAAACATAATTTCCTAGATCGCATGCAGTACTGACTGAATAATGACATGAGACTAATTGTCAAGCAAAATGGATGGAGTTTAGTTGTAAATACACATGAACATTTCCCTCTAATGTAGCAAAGCGTCAAATGTTCAGACCTGCATTTTGTTATCATTGTTCAATATATGGCTAAGTCATTTTAGCAGATATGTCATTATTTGTACAGTCAGCTTCATTTAATCGATATTACATTTAAAGTTTTTTTTTTTCAAACTATGCTATACGATCATCTTTCCCCTATCATTTAAAAGCAGGCTCATTAAAGATAAAAACACAATAGTTTACAAACATTGCGTTTGGCGTTTTCTTCATCCCATGCTAAAAAAAAGTGTATAAATACTAGTCCAGAGCAAGGCATTATGGGTATTAATACAACAAAATCGCGGAAACCTGGTGGCATTTCTCCTTCTTAATGTATGCCACATAAATCCAGATACTTTTTTTTCGCAGTGTGTTGTGTGGAATTGCCAGAAACATGGAGTAAAGTGTACAAAACAGGACCAGACATAAGCTGAATTGAGGACTATGCCACACACCGAAGGAAAAAAAAAACGCGAAAAATGAACAGAAGAGACGACAGAAGCTACAGATTTTTGTCACGTATGTAGTTGGCACCTTACCGTGCCTTTAGGTCATCTACTCAATTTGAGGCTCAGTGTGATGGTAAGCACTCTTCTTACTTAAACAAGCCGACTATTGAACAGACATAACGTAATCTTAGTTGTATTCCAGAACTCTACAAGAGTGTGGGGGCTGGCAAAGGAATTCCAAAGACTGAGTGCTCGTTTGCTGTAACCAAGTCGATGTTCAGTGCCAACAAAGGAAGCGTAAACTACACTGGCACCAAAAGCAGAGACCAATAAAAGTAAACGTTTAGACCAGAAAAAAGGTAGAGACACATGATGTATAAGAACCAGACGGGTAGGGGAAATGAACATTTTACTTGTTGACAGAGAGAGAGAGAGAGAGAGAGAGAGAGAGAGAGAGAGACAGACAGACAGACAGACAGACAGACAGACAGACAGAGACAGAGAGGGGGGAGAGAGGAGGGGGAGAGAAAGAGACAGACAGACAGACAGACAGAGACACACAGAGAGACAGACAGACAGACAGAGACACAGAGAGAGAGAAAGCATTATTTTACGCCCCAATTCTTTGTTTCCCCTGCCCCCCCCCCCCCCCCCTCCCGACTTCGTTCAGGGATGAGAATTCAGCGAAGCACAGTAATACAGCATTGACACTCCATCCATCCATCAACATTGACACTCCATCCATCAACATTGACACTCCATCCATCAACATTGACACTCCATCCATCAACATTGACACTCCATCCATCAACATTGACACTCCATCCATTGAACACTCTCAACATTGACACTCCATCCATCAACATTGACACTCCATCCATCAACATTGACACTCCATCCATCAACATTGACACTCCATCCATCAACATTGACACTCCATCCATCAACATTGACACTCCATCCATCAACACAGCTACAACAGACTTTGTGGCAGAGCCAGGGAACTGTAGTCACAAGAGACTGATCAGAGGAAGAGGAAGAGGAGGAGGAGGAGGCAGGAGCATGAAACTCCTGATAACTTTCCTGGCTCCAGACCACAGCACAACCCTTTGTCTCTCTCCTCTCATCCTGTTGGCACAAGCTGCTCGGGGTGCAAGGTAAGTAGATTTCTGAATGACTGGACTCCCAGGGTAGTACACAGAGACAAAAGTGCTAGAACAAAACGGGTGTGGACAAGGGGGAGGTAAAGAAAAAAGAGTGAATGAGGGAGGAAAACAGAGAGCAGTGGGGAGAGATAAAGGGTGACAGGGAAACGATTCTCTCCCTGCTGTCCACTTTGCCAGTTCCTCTTTCGGTCTCGGCCTGCAGATGCAGACAAAATGTCTGTTCTGGGTGATTCAATAAGAGAAGGACATGGTGGAGGGAGCATGGTGCCTGTGTGAGAGCAGGAAGGGGGGTTGGGGGGGGGGGGGAGGGCGGATGAATGAAGCAAGTGAATACAGGATCAGTCCTATTGGAGATTAGAATCGTTTTAGGGTCCAGAAATGTCAAGAGGACCTTTTGATAAATATAGCTAACGCTTTATCGACGTTTTGTTCACACAGTGCCCAGTGGAATCTGTTGGGTTTTTTTTTCAGACCATCAAGTTTAATAATGGATAAAAGGGTACAAAGAAACAGCAATAAAATGTAGAAGAAAACGCCCTTGTGACCAAAACTTAAGAAGAAGAACACAGGTGAGAATGAACAGTAGGACTTGAGAAGAAGTCCAGGTTAGACCTCCATTCTGTGTGTTCCTAGAGTATCTACCCATATTGGTGCCTGATGGCAAGAAGCATTCTTATCATTTCACACATCCGTTCCTGGACAAACTGAAAATCGCTTCATTAATGTTCAAGGGTGTATAAGACTATAAGACAGAAACATGAACACCACGACGCATTTCACACGAGTAAAGTATAAACTAAGCTGTGACAACGTTTGACGATCAGTGTGGACAGTTACAGAGACATTGCCTCTGCCTCTTGCACTGGCTTCACGCCAGTGAGTTCTGCTGAGTACGGTGGTACCATGTGAACATACAATCATCACACATGGTGTAGACAGGGGAGTTGGCAAAGACGTGGAACAACGATAAGCTGGGATTGAACACGTATGAAGAGGGATGAAAACACCATCCTTGGTAACTCTCCAGACTGACCTCAATACAGACTCTGTGTCTCTGAGCATGTTTGAGCAAGCAGCTCTGTGTGCACGGACATGGAATGAACACGAACGTCCTGATAACTTTCTTGACCTCAATATACACTATGAAGATGTTTAAACAAGCTGCTCTGTATGCAAGATATGAAGATTTCTGACAGACTGGAAATTTAGGAACGTAGATAGAGATGAGAGGTGAAAAGAAACGAGTTTGCACATGCAAAATGAAAAAGAAAAAGAAAACAAAAACTGGAATGAAAGAGGGCGAATTGGAGCAGACAGAAGTAGGAGACTAACGATAACAAGAAAGTTTTGTTTTTTTTTTTTGTTACGTCTCTTTACATCTCCTCTTTCCCTTGACCTAGTAGATTCAGACGTGATGACAGAAATGGATTATTCTCTAACTGAACAAAACAGTGAAAAGAGGTTGGGATTGGGAAGAGAGGATGCGCTGAATCAAATGTCAACGGAGGGGTGAAAGGAAAATCAAGGGTCGATAGTGAGTCAGGAAATGCCAGGAACACCTGGTGTTGTGTTTGCCATAATGTCGGCTCCATTGATTTCTTGTTCACATAGTGCTCTGTGGAATAGGAACGTTCTTCCTGTCCACTACAGTTACGTATAATAGGATAGAAAAAGGCCGGGAAGAAGAGGGGATGGGGGGGGGGGGGGGGGGGGGGGGGGCGGAGGGGGACGAGATTACAGACTGTATTGAAATGCTGCAAGGTGAATAGTTTGGTAGGAACAGTAGACAGACGTGTCCGTGTGAACCTAGGTTATCTGTTCCATCTTCGTGGCTAAAAGCAATACGCCCTATTTTCCTGCCCCCTCTTCTGTGCCACACACACACACACACACGTTCTGGCTTGTCCCATTGCAGTTACAGCACCATCACTCCACAGGGATAATAAATTTCAAGTCGTCATGAGGCAACCCAGCAGAGGAGACACTGCGCTGCTGCTGAGCCACTCGGGTGAGGTTCAGTGGTTCGTGTTGTGACCCAACATACGCAGGTTGCCATCTACTAAGCCCCATACTGACCACAGTGATGGCTTGGTCACGGAGCAAGCATCAGTGGGGTGTCCTGCTCCAGTAGGCGGAACCACGTCTTCCTAGTGTCGGTTACTCCCCTTGAACAATACATACAGGCAACCTTGACGCGAACTCACCAAGGCCATAACAGTTGGAGGGAAATCAAAACGGAGGTCTTTATAAGAGCGGGGCATGAAGGACCCCAAAACTTGAGACTGTTCTTCATGCCAATGGTGAGGTTGATGACGATGAAGATAAATCTGGGGTCTTTATGAGAGCAGGGCATGAAGGACCCCAAAACTTGAGACTGTTCTTCATGCCGATGGTGAGGTTGATGACGATGAAGATAAATCCGGGATCAACTTCAAAAGACAGACAGGGGGGGGTGGGGGGGGGGGGGGGGGGGGGGGAATAGAGAAAGGATTGGAAAGAATCAGCTGATCTTGAGAAAAAGAGGAAATATTCATATACCGAACGAAGAAAGACGTGGAGATTAGGAAGAATGAAGGAAGGAAGGAAAAGAGAACATTTTTATGCACCTTCTGTCCTTTTCTGCTCCTAGCCTGTCGCTGGATTCAGAGAAGATACCCAAGCAAAACACTGTCGTACAACGAAGATCTTTAACCAACAGACAATGTTGGAACAGACATTGTGGCAGAGACAAAGAACAGCATTATCCAGACTGATCATGAATATAGAAAAGAAAAGAACGTGAAAGGCACGATAACTTACCTCCCGTCAATGCAGACTCCGTGGTCTGTCAGCCTATTTACCTAGCCAGCTAGTGTGAAAGAGAAGCACATTTCTACCTGACAGGAATCTCCTCATCTCCTCC
>JADBJO010007890.1:5000-10000 GCA_016801955.1 Conus betulinus
AGTGTGACGTCACAGGGGTCAGAGGCGTGGCGGCCAGCACGAGCCCCGCCCACCAGGCGGCGCTGCTGGCCAGATGCGCTGACGTCGGCGTGAAGTGGAGCTGGCTGAAGGGAAAGCGCAGCACCAGGAAGCGATCCACAGTGATCAAGCAGATCTGAAAGACGGACACCTCAGGACAGGAGAGACAGGAACCCGGCCACCTTGCAGGTGGTGCTGTGTCTCCAGGAGTAGTCGTTCCACAGGTAGATGTCTTTGTACCTGTAGTCAGCCAGTCCGATCACCATCAGGTACACCCCATCAAGAAATCAGACACACACAGAGATGCAGACGAAGACGCCGAATCCGAACCGCCGCGTTCCTTTGTTGAAGACGGTGCGGTACAGGAAACTGGTGAGGTTTCCCACCAACGCAGATTGGCTAGCAGAGCCAGGATAACCCGGTGGAGGTGACTCTGCATCAAATCCTGACAGGACGACGGCGGTCGTCTTTCGGAACCCGACACCACTTGGGCTGAAACTTCTCGGGAAGAAGCGCTGGGCAGCACAGTTATAATTGCTGGCTGTCACGGACCGAAGTTTGAGAAGATTGTGGAACAGCTGTGGAGGAAAGGTGATTACCGGACAGCCTGAGAGATCCACAGAGCGCAACGACCGTAGAACCCGGAAACCCGAGCCGTGCACGTGACGCACTCCGCTGCCCGACAGGTTGAGCTGGTCCAGATGAGTCAGTGTGTGCAAAGGATCCACGCTCACTGCGTCCACGCTGACACGGACAGGTCCAACACGCGAAGTTTGGTGTACGTGGACAGACCAGAGAGACCGTCTTGAAGGTCAAGTGGGTTTCCCGCCAAAACAAGCACTTGCAGAGATCTGAGGGTACTGAAGTCACCAGGTAGAAGACAGGTGATGAGATTATCGCTGAGAGGTCCAGACTGATCAAGTTAGCAGAGCAGGTGCTTGAACCTGAGACAGAAAACAACCCGCCAAACTGACGTGGACCAGCATGGTGTTGTTCGTGAAGTCCATCAACGTCATGTTGCTCCTGTCCGCGTTCAAGAAGCGAAGTTCTGGATGGTCAGCGACAGCGACAGACCGGTTACAGTAAAACGCCAACCCGAAGCACCTACATTCAGGTGGACAGGTGAAGTGACACAACAGCTCATCATCATTCTGAGGGCACTGGCCATACCTGTCGTCACACACGTGCTCGGCAGACACACGCACACGCGGGACTGGCGACAGCGATAGTAGCCAGGACACTGGTACGTCTGGCAGTCTGCTTCATCCTCACGCCCCGGGCAGTCGTGGATGGCGTTACATCGCAGATAGACGGGCAGACACAGGGTCATGTCGGAAGTAGGACACAGAAAGTGAGACCCGGGCACGACTCTGCTGACCTGATGACGTCAGTGTTGAGTGTTTGTTCCCCTGATGACCACCTCACCGACATTAAACGGTAAGGACGGCTCGAGTACGTACGAAGCCTATCCAGGTCTTGTTTACACCTCTTTTCGTCGTTTGCAGACACACACTGCACCATGTTGTCACATCTCTGGCCGAGCTGCAGGCACTGTCAATCAATGAGTGAAGCATATAACTGAGGAATGGATTTTTTTGGTTGAACTGCTGTTTGGGCTTAGTTTTTTTTCTTCTGTAGTTGTGTATTGATGTCAAAACAACTGTTATCATGACAGTGTTTGCAAATCTATGAGCTCGCACACACACACACACACACACACACACACACACACACACACACGCACACACACGCACACGCACGCACGCACACACACACACACACACACACACACACACACACACACACACACACACACACACACACACTCGCGCATAGACAGACAGACAGACAGAGGCAAAGCACAGATGATGCCAGACCAGACTAAAACTCCCATTCATGCACCGTACCCTCTTTGATTTTTTTTTCTTTTACTCTATTGTTTTTATCACACCAAATGCTTCATGCTCTAGAAACAAGATGAATGGAAAATTTCTAGACAAAAATAACCATGTATTAAAAATATTCGTCGCTATGAAATTTCGTTGGAAGAATTTGGAGGTTATTTCGTAGGTGCCAGTGTTGTACTGACGCGAAGACGTAAAAGGAATGTTCTCTTTCTTCATGTAGCAGAAGGAATAGACTACACTTCCAAAGACAGTTTCCTGTAGCAACAGGACAGGACACTTCCAAAGACATTCCTGTAGGCAACAGGACTAGGACGCATTATGAACTGAGAGAGAATTCAAACCCAGACAGCTTGACATGAGCATTCACTGAACAGTACTGTGTCACCGTCTGCTCATGGAAAGGTGTCCGGCTCTAGGTCAGGGGTCATCTCAGCATCAACAGACACTATTCCAGACAACACAAAGTAAGGGAAGATAACACCCGTCTTCTTTCCATCGCAAAAAAAGGAGTTACCTTTTCAACGTGTGGGTCAAACAAATAAGTGTTGTGAGCCAACTATGTTATTTGAAAGTGCGCGCTCAGGATCACGATCGGGATATGACTAGTTTGCATTCCGAACTCAGTTTCACACCCATGTTTTGGCATTTTTTTTCTCTGTCTCTCTCTCTCTCTCTCTCTCTCTCTCTCTCTCTCTCTCTCTCTCTCCTCTCCTCTCTCTCTCTCTCTCCCTCCCCCCCCTCTCTCTGTCCCCTTTGTCTCTCTCTGCCCCCCCCCTCTCTCTGTCTGTGCATAGACACCGAAACCACAAAATGTGCTGGTTGACTCATTTTTTTTGTTTGTTGTTTCCTTCTTCCGTTCTTTATAATGGGAACGAAAAAATGCTCTGTGTGTGTGTGTGTGTGTGTGTGTGTGTGTGTGTGTGTGTGTGTGTGTGTGTGTGTGTGTGTGTGTGTGTGTGTGTGTGTGTGTGTGTGTTAACGTTATAGTCCATAACGGCCATAACGGTTTTTTAGCTATTTTATAGAATATCTCAGAAAGTACTTGGTCGATCTCTCTGAAATTTGTAGGCATGTTCATTATGGGTCATGGATGATGCCCAATGTGTTGATTTACCGTTATAGTCGTCACTAACGGCCATAACGGCCCATAACAATTTTCCTTTTTTAATGGAATATCTCAGAAAGTACTTGGCCAATCTTTCTGAAAATTTGTAGGCATGTTCATTATGGGCCATGGATGATGCCCGATGTGTTATTTTACCGTTATAGCCGTCACTAACGGCTATAAGGGCCCATAATGGTGTTTCTTTCTCATAGAATCTCTCAGAAAGTACTTGGCTGATCTTTCTGAAAATTTGTGTAGGTATGTTCATTATGGGTCACGGACCATGCCCGATGTTTCATTTACCGTTATAGCCGTCACTAACGGCCATAATGGCCTATAACGGTTTTCTTCTTGATGCCCAATGTGTTATCTCAGAAAGTACTTGGCCGATCTTTCTGAAAAAAGTTTGTAGGCATGTTCATTGTGGGCATGGATGATGCCCGTATGTGTTTATTTCACTCATATGCCGTTTTGCCAGGATAGCCGTTACTAACGGCTATAACGGCACAAAACGGTTTTTCCTCTTTATGGAATATCTCACGCGTATTCATGATAAACTGGGAGTACGTTTATATGCTTTGCATCTCGTTTTTCTTTCTTTTTCTTTGTTCATTTCCTCCTTTCCTCATTGCTTCAGGCACACTTACCTGGCGGTCTCCACAGTCAAAGGTAGTGTGGAGAGGGCACGGGGGGTACACACAAAACTCCTCGTCGCTCTGATCGCTGCAGTCCGCGCGATGGTCACACACACAAACATGTAAGGCACCTCCTGCATCCGATTGCCACACAGAAAGGAGGGCGGCGGAGGAGAAGGATCACGATCAGTGGAGCATGAAGATTGCCCCCTAGGCTCTCGTCCAACCAAACACTCGCTCTGCAGGTCACAAGCTAGGAACTCGTGGACCACGTGACCTGCCAAGCAACTGGTGACGGACACAGGATATTGTTTTTCGAGCTGTGGCAAGTGTGACACCAGACCCTGGTCTGGCATCGACGGTTCCAGACTTCGAGTCAAATTCACACAAGAAGTGTCGGTGAAAGGTGGCATCGTCACACTTGTTAGGGAGACGCTAAAAAACACGGGCTCCATGCGAAGTAAAAGCAGTGCAAAGAGAAGTCGTTTGTACGTCCACTTTTGGTAAGTATAGTATGCGACGGTGTTATCTACCCAGCGAAGTAACAGTCCATACCTAAACAATGTGAAATACAAGATAACGTGAAGGCAATGGAAGGGGGAGAAACTGACAGACGGACAGACAGGCAGGCACAATAATAACTACGTTTGGGAGGGGGGAGACGCCAAAGCCCCATTTTAAAGGGGGTTTATGGGCTTTGGCTTACAAAAACAAAGTGCATATATACCTGACATGTAAACTGCAGTAATATCATAAACAACGCGCGCATGCCCACACACACACACACACACACACACACACACACACACACATATATATATAGATATATAGATAGATAGATAGATAGATAGATAGACAGACAGACAGACAGACAGACTAGATAGATAGAGACAGGTAGGTAGATAGATAGGTCAGTAGGTCGGTAGGTAGGTAGGTAATAGGTAGGTAGCTAGATAGATAGACAGATAGACAGACAGACAGATAGATATAGATAGATTTAAGGGAGAGAGAGGATAGAGAGAACAGACAGACAGAAGATAGGTCAGACACACAGAGGTAGACAGAGTAGAGACAGATACACACAGACAGAAAGAGATAGATTTAAGGGAGACAGAGAAACAGACAGACAGACACACACACACACAGACACACACACACACACACACACACACACACACACACACACGACAGTGGACACACACACACACACACACACACACACACACACACACACACATGAAATCCTACATGTTAGGAGCACGCCAAGTCCTCAACCCGATGTGAATCTGCTTGAACTCTTTCAGGGCCAGCATCTCGTTCACCGCGTCCCACTCG
>JADBJO010007890.1:15000-29318 GCA_016801955.1 Conus betulinus
AGCAGGCAAGACAAAAAACATTAAGGACAATGACTTAAGTGCCGAATTCGAGAAATAAGTGAACGCTCGTTCTTCGTTTTCATTGTCCTGCATGCTGTTTCTCTTGCTTAATGAAGACCAAAGAGGTCGAAACGCGTCTGTGTTTTGTTTTGTAATTTGTTTGTCCCCTTTGTCCGGCGGAGTAATATAATATTGTTTCTTTATGGCTGAGTAAGTCATCTGAATACTAGTATTGTTTCGGGTATTCATTAACGCACCCCAGCGGCAATATGTACAAAGTTGGCACACTTATAGATGGACGAGACACCTACACACGTTAATATAATTCTACGCGTGTCGGATGCAAACTGTGTGTGGCAGCAAGAGTCATTGTCTCTCTGACATCAAAACTCCGGAGCCTAGCGTTAAAAGGAATGTAAAGTAACTCCGCCCTTTAACATGGACAGACAAATCAGAAGACAAGACACAACGCGTTTCGATTTCCAAGGTCCTCTTCAGGCAAGATAAACAACATTCAGGACAATGAAAACGAAGAACGAGCAAATCACTCATCTTCTAAAATTTGGCGCAAGACGGGCGTTGAAAGTAGCTTAGGTCAATGTTGACCAGAACCGACGGGGAATGTGAAAAAAATTCTGTGTCTAGGATTCGAACCAGGAGTTCTCATTTTCACGACAGCGACTTTGCACTCTGCAAAGTACTTGTCTTCTTGCCTTTAATATTATCAGCATATATAAAGATATCACTTGACACAGACATCGCAGCAATCAAACAAAATAATACTTGCATGTCAGATCAAACATATGGACAAATGTACATGGAACCGATGCACCACTAAATCTGACAAAAATCTAAAAGGGATTTTTTTTTTTCCCCTAAATCAAAGATAGACATGTTCCTATCGTGGAAAAAAAAAAAGTATAATCTTGATGAATAAGATAATGATTTTTTTTTTTTTTTCCACACGTCAACTGTTCTTTAAATGAAGTACCAATCCTGCTGCTTATGCACACTCTTGTGGTTTGTGTGCTGTTGACCGGCTCTCTGTCGTGCCAGGATGGTCAGCAACAGTTGTTCAGACCGCTTCTTCCTGTGCTCCAGAACAACGTTGACCGCATAGAGCAGCGGGCTGAGAGCTGGGCTGACCGACAGACCCAGGACAGTCACAATGACCTGTACATCACTTGGAACGCTACTGTTCCTCACTGCCGACATCCACAACGCTCCCACCAGAACCTGCACGCCGTGGCGGACACCACTACGGCGAGGAGTCTCCTGGCGATGAGCAGCTCCAGGGTCCTTCCGCTGGAATCTGTCGCTATGACCAACGTCCGGTTCAGAGTCCAGCCGACCAAGCCTTGAGCTGCAACCACGACGGGACACACAGACTGAAATGGAAGAGAAGCAGAAGAACAAAGGAATGAGATGGATGGTGACGAATGTGATTCAGGTGTAAAGAATGGGCGCTGTGCTCTTTCCTGGAGTGGGAACAGGCAGGCACAAGGCAGTGTGACCGTAGAAACTCCAGCGCTGTGTTTCAAAGGACAGGGGAAGTGCGGCCACAAGAAGGCCAGTGATCCATGTCACCAAACTGACCAGGTGAGCTGATTTGGGGACAAAGCAGAAGCGGTTCAGGGACTCACACACCGCCAACGCTCTGTCCAGAGTCATCACACAGATCAGGAAGAAAGACACCTGAGCCGACAGCACGAACACCATTCCGGCAGACGTGCACGTGACACTGGATCTCCACAGGACGTCTTTCCACAAGTACGTACCCTGAAAACACTCTATCCGCTACCGTTATGATCATCAAATACGTGCCTTGTAAAATGTCAGACACACCCACCAAGTGCAGCAGAAACACCCCACAGCCAAACGACTGGAAGTGTTTCCGAATGATAACCCAGTAAAATAAGGCAAAAAGATTGCCGCTCAGGGTGACAGCGGCAAGCAGGGCTAAAGAAATTCTGAGTTCTTGACTCTGAAGCAGATGGTCGCAGGATGACACAGGGTCAGACTGAGACTGACACCGATGTGGGTTAAACTGTTTGGGAAGCACAGCTGGGCAGCACAGCTTGTGGTTCGAGGATGTCACCGATTCCAGTTCTGTTAACTGGTAGAAAATATCTGGAGGAAACTGCTGGAGGGGGCACTGCCAGAGGTCTAAAGAACGGACAGACTTCAGTGGCTGGAATCCTCCATCAACAACGTGGTTCAGCCCGGTGTTGGACAGGTTTAAGGTCTGAAGATGAACCAGATTCCTTAACTTACTGGCATTCAATTGACCGATCTGAATTTCTGACAAATCTAGCACTATCAGATTTTCAAGCTTAACTATAGCTGGCACGCTGGAATGAAACTGAAGAGGGTTATCAGCTAAGATCAGAATTTCTACACTTTTCATCTTTTCCAAGTCGTCAGCTTGAGGTGGGGGTAGGCGATTTTTGACTCAAGTCGAGACTTTTAAGGTTTGGAAGCTCTGGTGCCTGAACATGAAGCAAAAAGCAATTGGATAAACTCACATGAATTAACATGGTGTTGAGCACCAAGTCCATCAGGGTCATGTTCGTTCCATCAGCGTTTAAGAAACGGAGTTGCCGATGGTCAGGCAACAAAACTCTGGCTGCAGTAAAACGCCATCCCGAAGCATCTGCAAGCAGGTGGACAGGTGAAGTGACACAACAGCTCATCGTCATTCTGAGGGCACTGGCCATACCTGTCGTCACACACACGTGCTCGGCGTGCAGGCACACACGGGCCTGGCGACAGCGGTAGTAACCAGGACACTCGTACGTCTCACAGTCTGCTTCATCTTCATGTTCTGGGCAGTCGTACACTTTGTTACACCTCAGGTAGACCGGCAGACAGTAGTAACCGGGAGAGAGACACTGGAAGTGAGTTGAGGGACAGGATGTGTTGTGCTCAGCTGTGCGGAGAGGACTGATCACAAGGTCCCCCTGAAATCCATGTCGACGATGGCTGGCGGGGGGGCAGTCCCTTCATACTGTCGACGATATGGTTTTTGCTTGCCACAAAACTCCTCATCACTGCCCGAAACACACTGCTTGATGTAGTCACAACGCTGGTGTTTGGGTATGCACTGAAAGCATACGGGTGACAGTGTACAGTGTTGAACTGATTCAGACAAGCCTGTTGTCATCTAACTGTTCCAGTAGTCAGTATACACTGTTCACTATTATTGGTTTCTCTCTCTTCTTATGGTCCAAAAAACTATTAACATTTTATGATCAATAACATTCAACAGATTCCGTCTATGCATGATCCGCATCGAAATCTATATCAGTACATGTGTGAAATCGTCAGAAAACTCCCATTTCTTTTCAGCTCCCCACTACCCATCCATTATGGCTAATTAATATTCTGGTTGAAATCTTAAGATTGTGCATTTAATGATAAAAATTATTTTTTCATGGAAGACTGACCTTTTTCAAAAAGAAAATTTGCTTCCTGGTATTTCACAGTCATAGAGAAATATCTCCTATGGGCCATTGCAAAAACATATCCTTGAAGACAGTAAGATTATTAAGCTGGGGATCGGTGAGTTTGCACGTTCCTTTTGTTACAAGGAATTTACACCAGTGCGTGAGGGTATGTCTTCGATGTTTTATTTATAAAGAGACAATGAAGATGGCTCTGAAACTTCCATGAAGGTAACATGACATTGTAAGCTGGCTCTCTTCTTATTCAACAAGCCTAAATTTCTGAAATGCGCTGTTGGCAGGTTCACTTGTTAAATAACCAACCGTCACGGACAAGGCATAGCACTACAGACTTCTCCAAACTTATCTTTCAGAGAAAGCGTGGGGGCGGTGAGAAGGGGGGGGGGGGGGGGGGGGGGTTACAATCCACCAGCTATCACCCATTGGTCGCTGGTCTTCAGTTTCCTCCGAGCTGATCTCATCATTTTATGGAGCCACTCAAAGACATTGGGACATCCTATACAGCACACAGGCTGTTCTTTGGGGACCAGGTGTATATCTAATTCTAGCTTTCTTAACCAATTTTTGACCTCAGTCAGTGTTGGTGGATTTTCATTGAACTTTTCCTCTGGGGCTGCAGACTGCTGCAAGCTCTGGATTTCATGTGGTGCTTCGCTCTGAGGGTGGGAATGTGTTATCCACACATGCTGCTCAAGAGTGTCTCTGTGTTCACTGTAAATTATCTCTGATTTGGAGTACTCGATTATGTATGTCATTAAAGTCCCCTGAAGAAGACATTGGAAGGTCGAACTAGTGGGAATATTTTGATGAGTCTGGTTGTTTTTTTTTCTGTTTTTTTGCGTTTATAGACAGATACAGAGATCGATAGATAGACAGACAGACAGATAAACATAGAGAGATAATATGTGTGTTTTTTTTCTAACATATTGTGTTATAGGTAGATTGACAGGTATAATGATTTTTTTTATCTCTATTATACGTGCGTGCGAGAGAGAGAGAGAGAGAGAGAGAGAGAGAGAGAGAGAGAGAGAGAGAGAGAGAGAGAGAGAGAGAGAGAGAGAGAGAGAGAGAGATGCAAAGACATCCTGCAAAAAAAATACAGGAATGTCTGTCGAACACTGGCGAGGAATGGAAAGCCTTCAAAGAAATCCCTGCACAACGCTGCAGCTGACACCCTGGACTTTGTTAAACACAACATAGAGACTGGATTTGATCAAAACGACCCTGAGATCAACAAGCTCATTCAGATGGTAACTCTTTAACCTTCGACGACTTTAGGCCAAGACTAAAGCATTTGATGCCCTTCTGATAAAATTCTTCTTTACTGATGACTGTGCACTGACTTCGCGCTCTGTGTGTGTGTATTTTTACATCAGTGGGTGTCCTCATAGTGTGGGTGGGGGACGCATGCACCTCTCGCTCCCCCAAGATCGTGACCGCATTTTCAAATTTCAGGAACAGACACACGGTGCTGCCCTGAGTCGCCGTCCAAGACCTGGGCACCATGGAGGCTGGACGTCCTACAGTTAGGCAGAGAGGAGGTCCAGAATGGACAGCATCAACCACTGGACACGTCTCTATCAATTGACATCACCAAGCATCACTGAGGTCACAAAGCGTCCGTCAGACAATCTAAACATAACTAGATATCATGGGAAGGTCAGGGTGACATTTGGGGACAAGAATTATCGATCAGTTTAAAGAAGCAGTCATGAAAGGCATTACCGACAGGTTTTGTTGTTGTTGTTGTTGTTTTTGTTTGTTTGTTTTTGTTTGTTTTGTTTTTTTTGCTTGCCTTCAACTACGAAGCTCAATCAGTGGACATTACTGGCATCATATTGAGACAGAAGGGACACATTAAAAAAAAAAAAAAAAAACCTTCGTGTTACCAGATGGTGCCTTACAGACCCGCATCACTTCAAAGGGGGGGGGGGGGGGGGGGGGGGGGGGGGCTGAAACTAGATAACCTATGCATGAAGTTGACAATAGTTCAGACGAAACTCGTATGTTTGTAACGGTGATCGGAAACCAGTTGGTCATTTGCTGCTTAACGACTGTTGTAGTCATTTCTAGTAATATTATTTCCGCCTGCAGTCATCTCACTTTGAAACTATTCTACTCTTTAAGTTTTGTAACACAAAGGACATCACATTGACTGCCACGTACCTGATGCTTGTACTCTTCTTCGCAGTCGAAGGTCAGGCTCGAGTTGCACGGGGGATGCACACAGAAGTCCTCGTCACTGTGATCACTGCAGTCAGGTCGGTGGTCACACACCAACATGTAAGCACTTCCTGTATCTGATTCTTGCACGAGAAGGACGGGGGAGCGGGATGGTCAAAGAAAGACAGGCACGTCTCACGTGCTTCCAGCAAGGAGCTCACCAAACAATCGCTTTCTACGTCACACGCCAGGAAACTCGTGCGTCACATGCGACTCATTTGCATACCGTCGCTCAGAGGGGCACGTCACGTGGACACCGGAAAGACCGCGTGACCGTAAGGCGGGAAACGGACCGATTTCTGATCGGAGAATTTGGATGGGGTTTGGTTTGAATTCACAAAGCGCAACAGTTTTGGCTCTTATCTGATTTTTCTTCCCACACGTTGTAAATCTTCTCATGTCCCTGGCCCGACGTGCAGCCATGAAGACACCACATAAAGGTCTGGGAAGTATAAATGAAGGTGTTGCACTCTTCAAGCGTCGGATGAAAAATGCTGTGCTTTGATCTTCCCATTGCCAAAGGAACTCGTACCTGAAGGGTTAAACTCTTCTTCGTCTCTCTCTCTCTCTCTCTCTCTGATGAAGCACAAAAATCTACCTACTGTGTATTCTTAGCATCATTGTGTGATGCATATGTACCTGCTTTCTCTTTTCATTTTCTTTCATGATGATAATATTATGTATATTGTGGGTACCACCCCTTCAGTATGGGCTGTAGCCTTAATCTTATCTTCGTATTCGTATCCTCTGTGTTAGTCTTTAGTTTAAACGTCTATTCACTATAAGTGTTATTAGACAAAAAAAAAAAAAAAAAAAAAAACCGTATGATTGTGTGTGTGTGTGTGTGTGTGTGTGTGTGTGTGGGGGGGGGGGGGGGGGGGGTGTGTGTGTGTGTGTGTGTGTGTGTGTGTGTGTGTGTGTGTGTGTGTGTGTGTGTGTGTGTGTGCGTGTGCGCGTGTGTGTGTGTGTGTGTGTGTGTGTGTGTGTGTGTGTGTGTGTGTGTGTGTGTGTGTGTGTGTGTGTGTGTGTGTGTGTGTGTGTGTGTGTGTGTGTGTGTGTGTGTGTGTGTGTGTGTGTGTGTGTGTGTGTGTGTGTGTGTGTGTGTGTGTGTGTGTGTGTGTGCGTGTGTGTGCGTGTGTGTGTGTGTGTGTGTGCGTGTGTGTGTGTGTGTGTGTGTGTGTGTGTGTGTGTGTGTGTGTGTGTGTGTGTGTGTGTGTGTGTGTGTGTGTGTGCAGAGAGAGAGAGAGAGGACTGTGTTAGGGACAAGAGGGGAAGGTTGGGATGGGTGGTAAGGTAGGTAGATATTTACTTATCCTGGTCGTTTATCTAGCCTTTAGTGTATGTTGATCGGGAGAATTAAAGTATATGAAATGAAACAAGTTTAGCAGGATTGGAGCCTAATGCAGGGGGATGGACGGGGGAAGGGAAAAGAGTTTGCTGATGGGGATGAGGGGGAGGGGGGGGGGCATCAGGGTGGAAAGGCAGACAGAATGTAGGAAAGGAGTGGGAGGGTGGGGGGGGGGGATTACCATATATATCATATAATCGTAACTCTTATATCAAACGTCGTACAACACAACAAATCTAATATAGAGTACATCAGAGATAGATGCCAAGTGGGACCAGAAATTAAAATTTTCAGAGAACACGCAAAGTAATGAGTGATTATTTAAAATATTTTCAGTGGATAAGGGTGCACTGGCTGACTATTGATCTGCTAACTTTATCTTAGGAAAAAAAAAATGCCTAACCCCCCCCCCCAGTGAAGAAGTAGGTGGTTTGCAGTAATTTGTTTGCCACATATGCAATGTATATATATTAGAATGCTTTGTTCTAAAAGCATTTAATCGGAACCTACACATCAAGCTAGTAAGATGTCTGGAATGCATTACAGATAAATTGTTTAAAAAGGATTTCGGATTCGCTGCATTCTTTACTGTACACAGTGCTGGTAATACTGACTATTTTTTTGTGCAGTTCAGCAACCTGATTTTGAGACACTTTTTCTATGCGCTGGTTAAATTCATGCAGCAGATCTAGTTGAATGTCGAGATGCTGTGATCCTTCTATATTTTTTTTTTGCTGCCCTTTTAGCCGCATGATCTGCCCACTCGTTGGGGGGTGATTCCGGAGTGAGAAGGAATCCAGCAAAAGGTAATACTGGTACCCTTTAGAGACAACTCATGAATGATATGTTTTATTTTAATAGTCATTTCTAGTTGTTTTTTTTATGCCTCGGGATTTAATGGCTTGTAAAACAGACTTGAGTCCACACAGAATAAGATTTTGCATGTATCCGTCGAAAGATCTACAATGTAATTTAATGCCATAAGTACGGCTACAAATTAAGCAGTAAAAATGGAATAATGTTTACCAATGTAGTATCGTTTTTTTCTGTTTTTTTAATGAGGGTATTACAAATGCACCAGTATTTCCATCATCAAGAACTGATCCATCGGTGTTTATCTTTAGATAGTCTGTATACTTACTTTCCAAGTGGGAGTCAACTAAACCTCTCTGTGTGTGTGTGTGTGTGTGTGTGTGTGTGTGTGTGTGTGTGTGTGTGTGTGTGTGTGTGTGTGTGTGTGTGTGTGTACATCTGTCTTTGTGTACCAGTCTGTCTCTTATCACTGAAACTTTTCATACGAAGGCGAGAGCATTCCCAGTCAAAAGTTTAATAGATTCGGGGTCATCTAATTATAATGACAGCTCTCTCCCTCGTTCTCTCTCTCTCTTTCTGGTGAGTAAGTGAGTGTCTGCCTCTGTGTGTGTGTGTGTGTGTGTGTGTGTGTGTGTGTGTGTGTGTGTGTGTGTGTGTGTGTGTGTCTGTGTTTGCGCGTGTGCGTGCGTGCGTGTGTGTGTATGTGTGTGTGTATGTATGTGTGTGTGTGGGGGGGGGGGGGGGGGGGGGGGTGTGTGTTTGAAAGATGGAAGGGTGGAGAGGGTGATTACAGACAGCGTGAGGAGACTTGGGAGTCCTCGACGCTAACTACTTCGCCATGAGCGGTAACTTACGCAATGAAATCTCACCTCCATCACCTCCATCACTGGGCTGCCGTAGCCAACTCGAGTTCAATGCAATGAACATGACCAATACTCGGGGACTGAGCTACATACCAAACGTACATTTGCTCCTATGAAGGCAACAGCAGCGCGCACACCATCGAAGGTCAGGTACCCAACGGGCATGGTATGGCAGAACATCCCCTAGCGGGACATTTGAAGATTAGACAGAGACTTCAAGAGGCAGAGTGGAATTTTGTGAAGACTGAGAGGACGGTGGAGACTGGCTCTCTCTCTCTCTCTCTCTCTCTCTCTCTCTCTCTTATGATAACTGAAGTGGACTTAAACAACGTATATACAGAAGACTTCGTAAAATACAAGACTGTGCCGTACAGAAAAGAGACTGAACAAAGCCTCTGCAGCAACAAACTTCTGCAAAAAAACTGCTGTTTACTGCGAGCAAGGCAATATTGTGCATTGCCAGCTTGTAGAACTTCACAAGTGCACTGTGCGGCTACGTGACTTGTGTATTAATGTGTGTAGTTTTTTTTTTTTTTTTTTTCCCCACTTATTTTCATTTTAAGTCGTTGGTTCTTTGCCTTTTTTGTCTTAAGTTTCATTTTACTTTATTTCGCCTCATATTCTGTCCCCTTAACTGTAATTCTACTCTAGAAGTGCTTCCTTTGTGAGGGAGTGTGTATTTTTATTTCAGAAAGGTGTACCCATAAGTATACCATCTGGCCAAGGAGCCTACGGACATATACTGTGAAGATTTTCTTTGTATTTTGGGCTTTTTTTCCTTGTTTTTGTGGCTTCTCATACGCTTCTAGTTTACTAAAGTTGTTACGGTGTGGAAACTAGCCCCGTTTTCTCTACCTTTTATGTAATCTTTATTGTGTTCCTTTGATTATACAAATCCTAACGTCAATTAACGTGCAAAATCGTCGTCTCCTTTTATCATCACATCAGCACACAACTAGAAATGAGCAAGAACCAGTCTGCATGGCCATGCAAAGAAGGACTCCGAATCTGTCACCTTAATATCCAACATGCAGTTAACAAGATATCAGATATATCAACACTGATTTGGAATCATGGTAAATCTTTTCATATCTTAGGACTCTCTGAATCCAGATTAGCTGCACACATTAGCGACAATGATGTAACTATTCCAGGATACAATACAATCCGGAAAGATCTTTCACTTGCGAAAGAGACGGGTCTTCTTACCTACATCAGCGAAACCCTCGGCTTCAAACGACTTCTACACCTAGAAAGTAATGGTGTAGAATGTGTTTGGATAGAAGTTAAGCTGAAAAGAAACCTCCCATTTTGGTTGGATTCTGTTACAGGAACCCATCTGAAAGAATAAACTGGGTCGACAAATTTATTACGATGATGGATGCAGTCTCGCTTGAATCCAAGGAAATCATTTTACTTGGAGACTTTAACATAGACCTTCTGAAAGCACAAAACCAATGGACCCAAGCATTCAGTCTATTCAATCTGCATCAGCTCATCGAATCTCCAACGAGAATCACACCAAACTCCAAAACACTTATCGACCATATTAATGTTTCAGATAAAAAACTAACATAACAGAAGTCTGCGTCCCTGTTCTAAACTGTAGCGATCATTATCCAGTTTGTGTCACATGGTCAAAAAAAAAAAGGAGTAAAAATTCCCAAAACGGGACACAAGACAAGACCTACCGTTGCTTTACAAGCTTTAACAACCAAGACTTTCTACATGACTTGCTCAACTCAAATCTCTCTTCAGTTTTCAACATAACTAATCCAGATCTTGCAGTAGAATTTTGGATCAAAACATTTACTGAAATTTATGATAAACACACGCCCCTCTAAAAACGATTAGAGTACGACATGATCCTAAGCCGGCATGGTACACTAAAGAGTTACAGAGGCAGGTTACCTTAGAGATATGCTTAAACAACATGGCTATGAAGAGGAATCTAGAAAACTGAGAAATGCAATAAATTCATAAAAGCGCAGAGAAAACACGAAATATTATCGAGAACTAATATCGTCAAACCAGAACCCAAAATTGCTATGGGGAGCTATTAACGAGCTTACAAACAATCAATCTTCAAAATCAACTGTAATTAAAGACATTTCTGTCGAAAAGCTGAACACCCACTTTTGCACTATTGCAATAAAATTGCCACACGACAGATTCATCCAGATCAAACGACCTTCAAAAACTGAAACAATATTGCCAAGATAAAAACATCAAGTCTGAACTTTATATTCCACCAATAACAGTTTTTGAAGTTTATCACTACCTAACGCACCTAAAACAGTCAGGTACCTGCAGGGTGGATGGCCTAGACGGCAAAATCCTCAAACTATCAGCTCCAGCAATTACAGATACGTTAACATACGTCTTCAATTTATGCATCGACAAAAATCATTTTCCGATAGTTTCAAAAAGGCGAAAGTCATACCTATCTACAAAGCAGGTGACAGCTCAGACCCTGCAAAACTACAGACCAATCTCAATCATTTCCACTATTTCCAAACCTTTGGAAAAACACATGCACAAACACACATTACACCACCTTAATACATACCACTTGCTTCATCCAAGACAGTCCGGGTTTCGACACAACCATTCATGCCACTCAGCCATAATCAACCTGGTTGATGACTGGCTAAATAGCATTAACAACAACAGATATTGTGGTGTCCTATTCATTGATTTAAAAAAAGCATTTGATGTAACAGACTATAACCTTCTTCTTAGAAAATTAAAATTGTGTGGCTTATCCACAAAAACTCTTACGCTTTTTCACTCATATCTCACAAATATAGACAACAATGTGTAAAATTAATACAACTTACTCTTCATTTCAAACACTTTCCTATGGCGTTCCACAAGGCTCTACCCTGGGTCCCTTACTATTCACAATTTACATCAATGATTTACCTCTGCATATCACATCCACCTGTGAACTCTTTGCTGATGATACAACAATACATACATACAATCATTCTGATGTTACTGTTCTTGCACAAACCTTACAAGAAAGTGCGAATGACCTCGTCAAATGGACTGAACTAAATCACATGTCGCTTCACCCTCAAAAAACTAAATCCATGCTCATCACAACCAGGCAAAAAAAGACAAAATCTCACTATTAAGTTTCCTCCTGTGCATCTTAAAAATGAACCCGTTGAACAGGTTAAATACCTCAAAGTGCTAGGAATAACAATTGATATAATATGAGTTGGCAAGCTCACATAACCTCACTATGCAAAAAAGTTTCACAGAAAAAATATCAACTCTCCAAAATCAAACGCTTCCTCGACCTGCATTCACGCAAGCTCTTTTTCCAGTCTCATATTCAATCATACATAGACTATGGATCTACTCTATGGGACTGTGCTAGCGCTAACAACCTCAAACCATTGTTAAGCCTACACAAGCGAGCACTCAAATTAGTCCTCCTCAAAAAAGCAGTAGTCTTCTGGACTCAGACTATAAAAAGATTCAAGTTCTCCCCTTAAGTCTGAGATTAAAATACAACAAAGGGATCATAATGCACAAGATTGTGTCTGGGAAGGCACCCTCAACATTAGTTCACAGATTCTCAATAAATTCCTCAAGGACTCTACACAAACTACATATCCCTATTCCTAGAATTGACTTATTCAAATCCAGTTTAACATATTCAGGTTCCCGTCAATGGAACTCGCTCCCTGAATCAACCAAACAACGCCAATGCATACCAACCTTCAAACACCATTACTTCAACCATCTTATGTGCCAGTACTTGCATACTCCACCATAAATCCACCACCAACCACCACCACCCTCTTTGCCTTATGTATGTACCTGACTATTACGAAGTGTTTTTGTATTTGAAATGCACATGTATGTTATTTTGTTTAGTAAGAATGTCTTATGTGAGTACGAGCGCGCGCGCGCGTGTGTGTGTGTGTGTGTGTGTGTGTGTGTGTGTGTGTGTGTGTGTGTGTGTGTGTGTGTGTGTGTGTGTTTCCTACTACCTCCTGCCCTCTTGTCATTCTATCGATATGCTTATATTCTTATGTGACTCTCTCTCTCTCTCTCTCTCTCTCTCTCTCTCTCTCTCTCTCTCTCTCTCTCTCTCTCTCTCACGGTTCAGCTGGAATAACTTGATTTATTACCCATATGACATCCCCTCCTACCCGTGGTGACTGGGCTGTCATTATGCATTTCCCCCCCTTCCATTTGTGCTTTATTTTCTATCCCCCCCCCCCCCCCCCCCCCCCCCTTCAAAATCGATTGTCTTGTATATGTTTGAATTTTTTGTTTGTTGTTGTTGATTGTCAGATTGTTCTAAAATGCTCTCTTATCGCACCCACTCTCGCCTCTTTCTCCCCCCACCTTCTCTCTCTCTCTCTCTCTCTCTCTCTCTCTCTCTCTCTCTCTCTCTCTCTTTGCACCCTTGTGTGTCTCTGCACCCTTGTGTCTCTGTCTGTCTCTCTCTCTCTCTCTCTTAATTTTTTTTTTTTTTTCTTTTCTAAATTTAATTCCGTATTGTATTGAAGTTCTAGTCACTTTTTGCATGCTTCCTTTGTTACCTCATCTTATTTTATGTTGTTGACCCTACTCAGGGCGAGGACTGGATGTAAAAAAGCACATCAGTGCTTATCTATTATCCTCGTAAATAAAGAATTTTGTCTTGTCTTGTCTTGTCTCTCTCTCTCTCTCTCTCTCTCTCTCTCACACACACACACACACACACACACACACACACACACACACACACACACACACTTTTGCATATCTATCTATCTATTTTTTTTGTTTAAATAAGGTATTTAAAAGAAAGTTTTAAAACTACAATATTGTTTCGAGCGCTTGCTCTCTTCAGGATGGTCATCCTGAAGAGAGCAAGCGCTCGAAACAATATTGTAGTTTAAAAACTTCCTTTTAAATACCTTATTTTAAACAGATGTTGCTCCCCAAGGGGTTGAGCACCTTTGAATTTTTATTAAGCTTTTAACAGTATTATATATATATAGATTTTGCACAATTCTACGATCCCATAGTGACATCAAAAGTTGAACTTTTCCTGGTGTTCTTGGTCCAAGTCTCGCTTTTACTGTGGAGTAAAGTTTTCTTTGTATGGAAAATGATTTCCATTTCTAACCCTGATATTTCAGTGTATTTGTTGGCAAATTTTATAGCTTTGGCGAGCAGCTCTTCATCTATAGATGGATAAAAATCTACTACATCAAATGTTATAAAGACTGTGTTTTCTTGCTTGTTGAGTTTTTTAAACCATTGTATAACTTCATATGTATTTTTCCAGAGGTTGAATTCGGTGTTCTCTCTTATGTTTTTATGGTTTTCTCTAAAATTTTTTGACTGATTTTTCCTAATTCAGATTTGATGGTTATCAATCTACATGTTGGGTTGTTCAGAAAATTAGGTTTATGGTCTTTGAGTGTTATAAAAGCTTCTCTTTCTGCTGTTGTCTCTACTCTATCACTTAGGTCCATTTGCTGTACAAGCTCCTTTTCGTTTTTCCTAATGTGGTCATATGTAACTTTGTCACTTTTTTTTGTAATTTTTTTGGATGTTTTTATCAAGGAGTTGTGAGTACTCTTTAGATTCCAT
>JADBJO010007890.1:31190-83690 GCA_016801955.1 Conus betulinus
ACGTGTACAGAGAGGCTGTCATGAGGACAAGAACAACATGCACTACACCAATCCTCACAGCAATGTACAGAGAGGCTGTTTATGAGGACAGCAAACAACATGCACTACACCAATCCTCTCACAGCAATGTACAGAGAGGCTGTCTATGAGGACAACAACATGCACTACACCAATCCTCACAGCAATGTACAGAGAGGTTGTCTGTGAGGACAACAACATGCCTCACAGCAATGTACAGAGAGCTGTCTATGAGGACAAACAACAACATCCACTACACCAATCCTCACAGCAATGTACAGAGAGGTTGTCTATGAGGACAACAACATGCCATACACCAATCCTCCAATAATGTACAGAGGCTGTCTATGAGGACAACAATAATGCACTACACCAATCCTCACAACAATGTACAGAGAGGCTGTCTATGACAACAACAACATGCACAACACCAATCCTCACAACAATGTACAGAGAGGCTGTCTATGAGGACAACAGCATATACTACACCAATCCTCACAACAGTGTACAGACAGGCTGTCACTGAGGACAACAACAACATGCACTACACCAATCCTCACAGCAATGTACAGAGAGGATGTCTACGAGGACAACAACATGCAGTACACCAATCCTAACAACAATGTACAGAGAGGCTGTCTATGAGGACAACAACATGCACTACACCAATCCTCACAGCAATGTGCAGAGAGGCTGTTTATGAGGACAACAACAACATGCACTACACCAATCCTCACAGCAATGTACAGAGAGGTTGTCTATGAGGACAACAACAACATGCACTACACCAATCCTCACAGCAATGTACAGAGAGGTTGTCTATGAGGACAACAACATGCATTACACCAATCCTCACAACAATGTACAGAGAGGCTGTTTATGAGGACAACAACAACATGCTCTACACCAATCCTCAAAGCAATGTACAGAGAGGTTGTCTATGAGGACAACAACAACATGCACTACACCAATCCTCACAACAATGTACAGAGAGGTTGTCTATGAGGACGTCAACATGCACTACACCAATCCTCACAGCAATGTACAGAGAGGCTGTCAGTGAGGACAACAACAACATGCATTACACCAATCCTCACAGCAGTGTACAGAGAGGCTGTCTATGTGGACAACAACAACATGCATTACACCAATCCTCACAACAATGTTCAGAGAGGTTGTCTATGAGGACAACAACATGCACTACACCAATCCTCACAGCAATGTACAGAGAGGCTGTTTATGAGGACAGCAACAATATGCACTACACCAATCCTCACAGCAATGTAGAGAGAGGTTGTCTATGAGGACAACAGCAACATGCACTACACCAATCCTCACAACAATGTACAGAGAGGCTGTCTATGAGGACAACAACAACATGCACTACACCAATCCTCACAACAATGTACAGAGAGGTTGTCTATGAGGACAACAACAACATGCACTACACCAATCCTCACAACAATGTACAGAGAGGCTGTCACTGAGGACAACAACATGCACTACACCAATCCTCACAGCAGTGTACAGAGAGGCTGTCACTGAGGACAACAACATGCACTACACCAATCCTCACAGCAATGTACAGAGAGGCTGTCATTGAGGACAACAACATGCACTACACCAATCCTCATAGCAGTGTACAGAGAGGCTGTCAATGAGGATGATGTGACGAGATGGATACGAGTGGTAAGTGGGTCCTCTAGGGGAAGGACTTAGAATAATTTCTCGATGAGAATTATCTTAATATTTCACCTATACCCCCTCTCTTACTAGTGGTGGAAGGAGCAACTTTCCGATACTAGTCATCAAAGAAATTTGTATTTGTTCCGGGTATTGATAAAATACGGGAGAATGGCTCTGAGATAATTTTCCTTAGGCTTGTACTCTTAATTAAAAGTATTTATAGCTCTGAGATACAGAATTGAAGAGAGAAGTTCAAACATTCAGCATTCGATTGAACAACAGGGAACTGACACAAGTTAAGTGCACTTTCACACACATCAACGTTTATTACTTACACATAGGGTAAAATGGCATGTCACTTCCATAGACTGCGTTTCAGTTCTCATTGGACTACCACAATGAGGGGCCCTTCCTCACTCCTACTTTGCTCGCTGGCACTCTGTGCAGCAAGCTTAAGTTGGCATACAGGGGTTCTGTCTAAGTTACACTGAATGTATATGGTTATTATACATCCACCCCGCTTGCGAATACCCAGTATTGTAGCCAGAGAGGTACTCATAGACAGGTTCTCACTGTTTCATCATAAAGTGAGGGTAAGGGTCTGATGGGTTTGAGTCCAGGTGGTAAGCAAACTTAGCTTTGCTTCGGAGAGAATAGTTGATCTCTCCTCTAGCTGGTGACTGCCCCACTGGTGTAGATTTGTTGTCTGGTGTCGCCCTGGTTTCTGGCAAAGTCCCAGCTTCTGATTCAACTGCAATGTGCAGCGTGATCAGGATCCCAGTTCTGCGATAAAGAGAACTTGATCTGTAGATGAGAATCTGGTGGCTGGTCTGTCGAGTGCACACATTTACCCTTTTCCTCTTTCTTTCAGAAGGGGTGTGAGACTCAGCCAGCAAACTTTTCTCTATGGTAGAGTTTCTGCTATAACTATTAACCTCCACTTTTGTTGAATGGCTAAGTTAAGCTTACAAAAGGACAGTTTTAGTTATACAACTCTTCCTTGTTTCATATGAATTAAATCACACTGACTTGGGCTATGCTTAGTCCAAGTGCACAGGTGGTGTAGACTTAAAGTCATACACTACAAATCATTCCAATAATCACCAGTATTTATAGATCAGAGTAGCAGTTTTTTACCTAGCACAGGCATGCCATTTTCCTGATCAAAATTGATCATTGAATTATTATCTTAACAGACAGAGTTGCATACTGACCAAAGTCAGGGTGCACACAAAGAGCAGTGGTCAGATTGTTAACAAAGAATCAAAACCACTGGGAGGGAGCTTTTGCCATATGATGGCAAGCAAACTACTACACAGAATAATCATTCATCAGTTTGATAAATGTTGCTAAGCATTTGTACAAAGTTACAATGTTAACACACACAGCATACATGAAATCAATACATAGATTCAAAAATGTAAAACAGAGTTCCAACTCGTTTTTCCTGGGAATAAACAGGGAATGACTTGAGAGATCAGGAGTTTACCAAGAGTTTACTAGGCCTTCTCTGTCCCTTTGTCTCCACTGCTCTTGTCTACAGGCAGTCCTGAGGGGTCAGTGAAGTTGCGCCTGTGTGTGTCTGCTATATGAAATTCTCACACTGCCAGATCAGATTTTGACAACCTGTCATTTACCGATCAGGGGTGAGAGGGGGAGGGATTTAGTCTTGTAACCAATTGCCTCTTGAAATTGTTTGAACCTACTCGGCACGGGATAATTTATGCATCTGTATAGGTGTCCGTGAGCGCCAGTTAATTTATGCGCACGTGTAGGTGTCTGCAAGCACAGGGACCGTAGGTATGAAAGGGGGGGAGGGGGGGTGTGTGTGTGTGGAGGTGTGGTGGTGTGAGAGAGCGCGGCAGCATGCCTTTGTGTCACGGGGTAGAGGGGGGGGGGGGGGGGTGAGTTGGGCTATTGTTATAACGCACATCCCACACTGCGTAGTATCGCACAGCATGGGGAGGGAGGGTTGAGAGTGGGGGGGGAGGAGGGAGGCCTCTAGAATGATAGAACGAAAGGCGGCACGTATTTACCGTGACGCAATTTTTTTTTCTGTGTCATAGATCGTGTCAGTCGGGCCTTTCGCACCGTCCTAAGCAAGAAAGAGGGGGGGGGGGGGGGGTTTGAGAGGGGAGAGTGGGCTTAGATTTGAAATGTATTCTTTGGTTTGGTGTTTTTAGTGGGACTGTTCGGATGGTGTTGTCAAGCGTCACGTCACAGAGGACAACAACATATACTACACCAGTCCTCACAACAATGTACAGAGAGGCTGTCTATGAGGACAACAACATGCACTACACCAATCCTCACAGCAATGTACAGAGAGGCTGTCTATGAGGACAATAACATGAACTACACCAATCCTCACAGCAATGTACAGAGAGGCTGTCTGTGAGGACAACAACAACATGCACTACACCAATCCTCACAGCAATGTACAGAGAGGTTGTCTATGAGGACAACAACATGCACTACACCAATCCTCACGACAATGTACAGAGAGGCTGTCTATGTGGACAACAACATGCACTACACCAATCCTCAAAGCAATGTATAAAAAGGCTGTTTATGAGGACAACAACATGCACTACACCAATCCTCACAGCAATGTACAGAGAGGTTGTCTATGAGGACAACAACATGTACACACCAATCCTCACAACAATGTACAGAGAGGCTGTCTATGAGGACAACAACATGCACTACACCAATCCTCACACACAAAGTACAGAGAGGCTGTCTATGTGGACAACAACATGCACTACACCAATCCTCACAGCAATGTACAAAAGGCTGTTTATGAGGACAACAACATGCACTACACCAATCCTCACAGCAATGTACAGAGAGGTTGTCTATGAGGACAACAAACATGCACTACACCAATCCTCACAGCAATGTACAGAGAGGTTGTCTATGAGTACAACAACATGCACTATACCAATCCTCACAACAATGTACAGAGAGGCTGTCTATGAGGACAACAACAACATGCACTACACCAATCCTCACAACAATGTACAGAGAGGCTGTCTATGTGGACAACAACAACATGCACTACACCAATCCTCACAACAATGTACAGCGAGGCTGTCTATGTGGGACAACAACAACATGCACTACACCAATCCTCACAACAATGTACAGAGGCTGTCTATGTGGACAACAACAACATGCACTACACCAATCCTCACAACAATGTACAGAGAGGCTGTCTATGTGGGACAACAACAACATGCACTACACCAATCCTCACAACAATGTACAGAGAGGCTGTCTATGAGGACAACACATGCACTACACCAATCCTCACGGCAATGTACAGAGAGGTTGTCTATGAGGACAACATGCACTACACCAATCCTCACAGCAATGTACAGAGAGGTTGTCTATGAGGACAACAACATGCACTTCACCAATCCTCACAACAATGTACAGAGAGGTTGTCTATGACAACAACAACATGCACTATACCAATCCTCATAACAATGTACAGAGAGCCTGTCAGTGAGGACAACAACATGCACTACACCAATCCTCACAACAATGTACAGAGAGGTTGTCTATGAGGACAACAACAACATACACTACACCAATCCTCACAGCAATGTACAGAGAGGCTGTCTATGAGGACAACAACAACATGCACTACACCAATCCTGACAGCAATGTACAGAGAGGTTGTCTATGAGGACAACAACATGCACTACACCAATCCTCACAACAATGTACAGAGAGGCTGTCACTGAGGACAACAACAACATGCACTACACCAATCCTCCTAGCAGTGTACAGAGAGGCTGTCTATGAGGACAACAACAACACGCACACTACACCAATCCTCTCAGCAATGTACAGAGAGGCTGTCAATGAGGACAACAACAACATGCACTACACCAATCCTCATAGCAATGTACAGAGATGCTGTCTATGACAACAACAACATGCACTACACCAGTCCTCACAGCAGTGTACAGAGAGGTTGTCTATGACAACAACAACATGCACTACACCAATCCTCACAGCAATGTACAGAGAGGATGTCTATGACAACAACAACATGCACTACACCAGTCCTCACAGCAATGTACAGAGAGGCTGTCTATGAGGACAACAACAACATGCACTATACCAATCCTCACAGCAATGTACAGAGAGGTTGTCTATGAGGACAAACAACATGCACTACTACACAATCCTCATCCTAGCAGTGTACAGAGAGGCTCTCTATGAGGACAACAACAACACGCACTACACCAATCCTCACAGCAATGTACAGAGAGGCTGTCAATGAGGACAACAACAACATGCACTACACCAATCCTCACAGCAATGTACAGAGATGCTGTCTATGACAACAACAACATGCACTACACCAGTCCTCACAGCAATGTACAGAGAGGTTGTCTATGACAAACAACATGCACTACACCAATCCTCACAGCAATGTACAGAGAGGATGTCTATGACAACAACAACATGCACTACACCAATCCTCACAGCAATGTACAGAGAGGCTGTCTATGAGGACAACAACAACATGCACTACACCAATCCTCACTGCAATGTACAGAGAGGTTGTCTATGAGGACAACAACAACATGCACTACACCAATCCTCACAGCAATGTACAGAGAGGCTGTCAATGAGGACAACAACAACATGCACTACACCAATCCTCACAGCAATGTTCAGAGAGGTTGTCTATGAGGACAACAACATGCACTACACCAATCCTTGCAGCAATGTACAGAGAGGCTGTTTATGAGGACAACAACAACATGCACTACACCAATCCTCACAGCAATGTACAAAAAGGCTGTTTATGAGGCCATCAACAACATGCACTACACCATAACCTTCAGGTAATGGATTTGGGAGGAATCTGGGATATGTACAGTCACTTCAGTTACTTTGGGAAAAGCATAGCGGTGCAGGAATGGTGTTTTCTGACTGGTCTCCCTGTTATTTCTGTCCCCTTTCCTAGATGTGGTGTACTGGACTGAACTGCGCTACGAGGAGCAGGGTCGCTATGTTGTCTGCTCATTCAACACTAACACCAGTTCCTATCAGGAGTGGACACCCAAAGACTTCAGCGCTCGAACCACCGTCCATGAGTATGGTGGGGGATCCTTCTGTGTGTACAACGGCGCCATCTACTTCTCTAACTTCTCTGATCAGGGATTGTATGTTCAGCGATCTCCGGAAAGTGCACCAGAACGAATCTCTGAGTTAACCAAACAATGGCGGTTTGCTGATGGTATGGTCAGCTCCAAGGTATAGTGATCTATGTATGATGACAGTAGATGTACTGAGAATGAGATTCTCTTTTAGGTGCACAAAAGATTAATACCAGTACTGGGTGATGGGAGGAAGTATGAATCTGTATGAAAGTATATTGCAGTGCTTGTAGCTTCCTTAAAAACTACACATCATTATGGTCAATAGGCTTGTCATGGATGTCTGCTCAGCAAGCTGTTGTGTGTGTGTGTGTGTGTGTGTGTGTGTGTGTGTGTGTGTGTGTGTGTGTGTGTGTGTGTGTGTGTGTGTGTGTGTAGTTAGTCATGTACATTGACATAAGATAAAACTATATTTCATAAACAACAGCAACAAACAAAATACTTCTCATGACTCCTTGAGCCTGTAACTTTTTTTCTCCCATTAGGGAAAGAAAACCCACAACAAGGAAACACAGCATAAACATGACATGTGTCCAGGCTGGCAGGTAGTGGAGGAAAAGGGGAACCCTGAGCAAAGTGGTGACCCACGTTCAGGGTGAAGCCACAGAGTGGAGAAGAAGCCACTCACTGTGGTCTTCTGCCCTGTCTGTTCCTGGTTAAAGCCACAGACTGGAGGAGAGGCCACTCACTGTGGTCTTCTGCCCTGTCTGTTCCTGGTTAAAGCCACACTGGTGGAAACCACTCACTGTGGTCTTCTTCCCTGCCTGTTCCTGCTTTTGTGTACGGAGGTTGTCACAGATGTTGTGATCATGTTGTCATGGATAGTATGATGTGATGGATGTTGTAATGTAATGTAATGTAAACGATATTTATAGGGTGCTTTACCTCGTGAGAGCCCAGATCATATTAATTACAGAAAAAACATGATAAAATTATAATTCTAATTCAAAGCGCGCGTGCACACACACACGCACGCATGCTGCCACAAAAAAAAACAAACAAAAAAATCACACAGTCAGACAGACAGACGAGCGCGTTCAACATCAGCAAACACGTGTACAGTGGTAAGTGAATATCGTTGTGATGATGTTTTATGGATGTTGTGATGATGATGTATGGATGTTGTGATGCTGTTGTCATGGATATTGTGATGATGTTATCATGGATGTTGTGATGATGATGTCATGGGCCTCTGGTGGTTAGCTTCTTATATCTGATATAAGCGGAGTCTGTCTGTCAGTGCCTGTCTACAGTTTTCCTGACTACTGCATTTGGCATGTTGACTCACTGGCATTCTTCGTGCATATGAGTGAATCACTATGGGGCCAGATTGTCACTTTGTCAGATTGCATTATGAGTGAATCACTATGGGGCCAGATTGTCACTGGCCAGATTGTCACTGAGTCATATGAGTGAATCACTGTGGTGCCAGTTTGTCAGTGGGTCATATGAATGAATCACTAGGGATTCAGATTGTCAGTGGGTCATATGAGTGAATCGCTGTGAGGCCAGATTGTCAGTGGGTCATATGAGTGAATCAGTATGGGTACAGATTGTCAGTGGGTCATATGAGTGAATCACTGTGGGCCAGATTGTCAGTGGGTCATATGAGTGAATCACTATGGTGCCAGATTGTCAGTATGTCATATGAGTGAATCAATATGGGGCCACAGATTGTCAGTGGGTCATATGAGTGAATCACTGTGGGGCTAGATTGTCATTGGGTCATATGAGTGAATCACTATGGGGCCAGATTGTCAGTGGGTCATATGAGTGAAACACACTATGGGCCAGATTGTCAGTGGGTCATATGAGTGAATCACTATGAGACCAGATTGTCAGTGGGTCATATGAGTGAATCACTGTGAGGCCAGATTGTCAGTAGGTCATATGAGTGGCTCACTGTGGTGCAGGTAGTCAGTGGGTCATATGAGTGACTCATTGTGGTGCCAGATTGTCAGTGGGTCATATGAGTGACTCACTGTGGTGCCAGATTGTCAGTGGGTCATATGAGTGAATCACTGTGGGGCCAGATTGTCAGTAGGTCATATGAGTGAATCACTATGGGACCAGATGTCAGTGGTCATATGAGTGAATCACTGTGGCGTCAGATTGTCAGTGGGGTCATATGAGTGAATCACCGAGGGGCCAGATTGTCACTGTTTCATATGAGTGAATCACTGTGCGGCCAGATTGTCAGTGGGTCATATGAGTGAATGACTGTGGAGCCAGATTGTCAGTGAGTCATATGAGTGAATCACTATGGGGCCAGATTGTCATTGGGTCATAAGAGTGAATCACTGTGGGGCCAGATTGTCAGTGGGTCATATGAGTGAATCACTGTGGGGCCAGATTGTCAGTGGGTCATATGAGTGAATCACTATGGGACCAGATTGTCAGTGGGTCATATGAGTGAATCACTGTGGCGCCAGATTGTCAGTGGGTCATATGAGTGAATCACTATGGGGTCAGATTGTCACTGGGTCAGATTTTTCATGCTCCAGACTGTGTGACCAGACACTGAAGAGTTGTCAGGATTTAAAGTGGGTTCAAGGGATAGGGGAGGAGAGGAGGTGGAGGTAGTCGAGAGTGTGGGAGGATGTGCTAATAAGAAGAGAAACTGAAACATATGAACTTGGTGGCTGTGATTATTATGGAGTTGTAGCAGAGAAGGAGGCTGTGCTGTATGATCACCTTGTTGCTGTGGATGGTGTGATTATCATGTTGATCTAGATGGTGGTGTAGGTGGTGTCAGTGTAGTGTTGTGGCAGAGACAGGTGTTTGCTGGTGGATTGTATTCATCTTATAGATGAGTGTGGTGATGTGACAGATGGGGGTGCTGTGCTGTGGAATGTTGTGGATGGTGGTGCTTATGGGGTGTGGTGATGTGACAGATGGGGTGCTGTGCTGTGGATGGTGGTGTTTATGGTGTGGTGATGTGGCAGACAGGAGTGCTGTACTGTGTGAGGGAGGACCATGAAGTGATGAAGGCAGGAGCCAAGGAGCCCCAGAACTGCATCGTGGCCATCCACCTCCACACCAAGGAGCTGAACGTGCTGGTCAGTGGCCTCCCTTTCCTAACCTCGCTTCTCTTGGATCAGCCTGATGTGTGTGTGTGTGTGTGTGTGTGTGTGTGTGTGTGTGTGTGTGTGTGTGTGTGTGTGTGTGTGTGTTTGGAAAGTAGATGAAAAAAACATTGTGTAGAAAGAGAAGAAGAATGAAAACCAAGAGTTGGAGAGGGCTGGGGTATGTGGAGGGGAAGGGGGAGAGGACAGGTGGGTTGGGACTGAGGGGCATTTCTCAAACAGTTCTCGTTGTTGGCCATGTGCATGCTGTTTGTGTTAATTATAGACATGCTGTTGTTATATGTAGATTATAGACATGCTGATGTAAAATGTTGATCATAGACATGCTGTTTGTATGTTGAGATGTACGATGTGCTAGTGTCACTGTGGTCAAAAAGGAAGGGAGACAGCGTTATGGGGAGAGAAAGAGGGGGGTCATGGACAGAAACACAGAAGATGATATAGGAGATGTATGCAGAGAGGGGTAGACAGAGGGGTGGACAGAGAGAGAGGGGTAGACAGAGAGAGGGGTAGACAGAGAGAGGGTAGACAGAGAGACATAGTGGATAATAGGAATGTTGGGATGCATGCAATATTTGAAGTCAGTAGTCACCCAGGTGAGTCACTATGGACATGCCTGCACAAATTGTAGTGATATAGATGAAGTTGATATAGTTGAATAAATCATAGTGATGTAGATAAAATTGTACCCATGGTCGGGGAAATTAGAGTGGAGCAGAAAATCATTGCAGGGAAGGTTAGACAAGTTATAGTGATGTGTATGACATCAGCGAAGAGAAGACTGGACAATTGATATTGATGTGAATGAAGTGGTTACAGACATGGTTGGAGAAAATTAAGAGAGATGAAAATGAAGTCATTGCTGACTGGTTGTTCATTTGCAGGCGGAGGGCTGTGACTTTTACAGTCACCCTCGAGTGTCTCCAGATGGCAAGAAGATCTGCTGGTTCCAGTGGAATCACCCCAACATGGTCAGCCTCCACTGCTGTGGGCTGTGCCTCTGTCTCTCCTTCACTCTTTTTCTAAATACCATTGAACCACCCTGTCTTTTTCCTCCTCTTTTCCTCACTGTTCCATCACTTGCCTTTCTGCAGTTCCTCTCTTTCTGTCTGCAGTCTGTCTGTCTGTCTGTCCCTGTGTGTGCAGTCAGTCTGTCTGTCTGCCCCTCTGTGCAGTCTGTCTGTTTGTCTGTCTGTCCCTGTGTGTGCAGTCTGTCTGTCTGTCTGCCCCTCTGTGCGGTCTGTCTGTCTGTCTGTCTGTCTGTCCCTGTGTGTGCAGTCTGTCTGTCTGTCCTGTGTGCGGTCTGTCTGTGTGTCTGTCCCTCTGTGTGTAATCTGTCTGTCTGTCAGTCCTGTTTGCAGTCTATCTGTCTGTCTGTCTGTCCCTCTGTGTGCAGTCTGTGTGTCAGTCCTGTATGCAGTCTGTTTGTCCTGTATGCCATATGCCATCTGTTACTCTGTCTCTTGTCTGCAGTCTGTCACTGTCCTCTTGACTGCAGTCTGTCTCTCTGTCCTCTTGTCTGCAGTCTGTCTCTCTGTCTCTTGTCTGCAGTCTGTTTCTGTCCTCTTGTCTGCAGTCTGTCTCTCTGTCCTCTTGTCTGCAGTCTGTGTCTCTGTCCTCTTGTCTGCAGTCTGTCTCTGTCCTCTTGTCTGCAGTCTGTGTGTCTTTTTTTGTGCACTCTGTCTGTCCTGTGTGTTGTCTGCCTGTCTGTCCTCTGCAGTGTGTTACAAAGAACATGTTTTGCATGCCACTGGGATCTAATAGGCAAGGCTGTTGGTAATGCAACAAACCATTTCTTCCTTATTGATGGAACTTAATGATCCTGTGTTGACAGCAGTGTGCATGACCATGTCAGAATCACACTGACTGTCTGCCACTCTCTGCTCTCTGTGTACAGCCCTGGGATGACACAGAGGTCTGGGTTGCTGAGCTGGATGACTCTGGCATGAAAGTAAAGGGAGGCTCCGCTAAAAAAATGGCGGGTGGCGTTGATGAGAGCGCCATGGAGCCAGGATGGACAGCCAACAATGAACTGTTGTACGTCAGCGACAAAAGCAACTGGTGGAACCTGTACCATGTGACCGCCAGCGGCAGCCATGTCAGTGTGAGGCCCGAGTCCTCAGAGATTGCAGGACCTCAGTGGCAGTTTGGAAAAAGCCTACGTTCCAGACCCTCAGAAAGCCAACAAGATCATCACTTTGCAGGATTATGTGAGTGTACAGACAGCAGGAGGCATGTAATGTGTGTGTGTGTGTGTGTGTGTGTGTGTGTGTGTGTGTGTGTGTAGAGAGAGAGAGAGAGAGAGAGAGAGAGAGAGAGAGAGAGATGCCACATAGGTTTTGTAAATAAATGTGTAAAGAGTGGGTCAGTGTCTGTTTAGTGTAGATGGTAGATGGGTTAGGAGGAATAGCAGCAGGAGACTGAGAGGACTCCCATTGAACGTAACTTCACAACAGCACAGGATTGGCCCTGCTGTCTGTTGGGCAGTGTGTTCACCAGGTGTCTGTAAGGCAGTGTGTTCATCACAGGTGTCTGTAGGGCAGTGTGTTCATCACAGGTGTGTGTAGGGCATTGTGTTCACCACAGGTGTCTGTCTGGCAGTGTGTTTACCACAGGTGTCTGTGGAACAGTATGTTCATCACAGGTGTCTGTCTGTAGGGCAGTGTCTTCATCACAGGTGTCTGTAGGGCAGTGTGTTCATCACAGGTGTCTGTAGGGCAGTGTCTTCATCACAGGTGTCTGTAGGGCAGTGTCTTCATCACAGATGTCTGTAGGGCAGTGTCTTCACCACAGGTGTCTGTAGGACAGTGTCTTCACCACAGATGTCTGTAGGGCAGTATCTTCACCACAGGTGTCTAAAGGGCAGTGTGTTCATCACAGGTGTCATCTGGCAGTGTGTTCATCACAGGTGTCCATAGGGCAGTTTGTTCATCACAGGTGTCTGTAGGGCAGTGTGTTCATCACCGGTGTTTGTAAGACAGTGTGTTTATCACAGGTGTCTGTCTGGCAGTGTGTTTCAGCACAGGTGTCTGTCTGGCAGTGTGTTCGCCACACAGGTGTCTGTCTGGCAGTGTGTTCATCACAGGTGTCTGTGTGGCAGTGTGTTCACCACAGGTGTCAATAGGGCAGTGTGTTCATCACAGGTTTCTGTAGGGCGGTGTGTTCATCACAGTGTGTCTGTAGGGCATTGTTTTCATCATAGGTGTCTGTAGGCCAATGTGTTCATCACAGGTGTCTGTTTGGCAGTATGTTTACCACAGGTGTCTGTAGGGCAGTGTGTTCGTCACAGGTGACTGTAGGGCACTGTCATCACAGGTGTCTGTAGGGCAGTGTATTCATCACAGGTATCTGTAGGGCAGTGTGTTCACCACAGGTATCTGTAGGGCAGTGTGTTCACCACAGGTATCTGTAGGGCAGGTGTGTTCATCACAGGTGTCTGTAGGACAGTGTGTTCACCACAGGTGTCTGTCTGGCAGTGTTCATCACTAGTGTCTGTAGGACAGTGTGTTCATCACAGGTGTCTGTCTGGGCAGTGTGTTCATCACAGTGTCTGTAGGGCATTGTGTTCATCACAGGTATCTGTAGGGCATTGTGTTCATCACAGGTGTCTGTAGGACAGTGTGTTCACCACAGGTGTCTGTCTGGCAGTGTCATCACTAGTGTCTGTAGGACAGTGTGTTCATCACAGGTGTCTGTCTGGCAGTGTGTTCATCACAAGTGTCTGTAGGGCAGTGTGTTCATCACAGGTGTCTGTAGGGCAGTGTGTTCACCACAGTGTGTCTGTAGGGCAGTGTGTTCATCACAGGTGTCTGTAGGACAGTGTGCTCATCACAAGTGTCTGTAGGGCAGTGTGTTCATCACAGGTGTCTGGTAGTGTGGCATCACAGGTGTCTGTAGGGCAGTGTGTTCATCACAGGTGTCTGTCTGGCAGTGTGTTTATCACATGTGTCTGTAGGGCATTGTGTTCATCACAGGTGTTTGTAGGTCATTGTGTTCAGCACAGGTGTGTGTAGGACAGTGTGTTGATCACAGATGTCTGTAGGGCAGTATGTTTATCACAGGTGTCTGTAGAGCATTGTGTTCATGATAGGCGTCTGTAGGGTATGTGTGTTCATCACAGGTGTCTGTAGGGCAGTGTGTTCATCACAGGTGTCTGTAGGGCAATGTGTTCATCACAGGTGTCTGTAGGACTGTGTGTTCATCACAGGTGGCTGTAGGACAGTGTGTTCATCACAGGTGTCTGTAGGGCAGTGTGTTCATCACAGGTGTCTGTCTGGCAGTGTGTTCATCACAGGTGTCTGGCAGTGTGTTCATCACAGGTGTCTGTAGGGCAGTGTGTTCATCACAGGTGTCTGTAGGGCAGTGTGTTCATCACAGGTGTCTGTAGGACAGTATGTTCATCACAGGTGTCTGTAGGACAGTGTGTTTATCACAGGTGTCTGTAGGGTAGTGTGTTCATCACAGGTGTCTGTAGGACAGTGTGTTTATCACAGGTTTCTGTAGGGCAGTGTGTTCATCACAGGTGTCTGTAGGGTAGTGTGTTCCTCACAGGTGTCTGTAGGGCAGTTTGTTCATCACAGGTGTCTGTCTGTAGGGCAGTGTGTTCATCACAGGTGTCTGTAGTGCAGTGTGTTTCATCACAGGTGTCTGTAGGGCAGTGTGGTCAGCACATGTCAGTGCGTCCCTTCAGACAGAGGAGATTCTTTCCCCCCTCTCTGTGACTTCCTCCATCATGTGCATCCACTGCGACACTCAGCTACAGAGGACCCTTCAGGGTGTGACCCAAGCACCCTTGACCAGAGTGGCCTTAACAGTAAAAGTAAAATACACAGACACATGTATCCATGTATGAACAAGTGTTTGTCTCTTGGTGCACTGTTCTCTGTATTCAATGATAAATAGACAGTGAATGTGTCATGTGATATTGACAACCACCACCATCCACCCCCTCTATTTTCTCTCTCTCTCTCATACAACACACACACACACACATACAGGCATACACACACAGATGCGCACACACACACACACACACACACACACAAACACTTCCTTGGTTTTACCAATTTCATGTCATTTTGCACCACCAGTCTTCATCCGCACCCTCCCCTTTCCTCTTACCCCCCTTCCCCATGTCAGGTCTGTCTGGCTTTGTTGCATGCTGACATGGTGATGAGATGGACTTGTGACAACGACATAGAGAACGTTAATGTCACTGCAGAGTGTCCATGTCTGTGGCTGTGTGCAGTGAGTGGAACAGACTGAAGTGGATGTGTCTGTGGCTGTGTGCAGTGAGTGGAACAGACTGAAGTGGATGTGTCCATGGCAGTGTATGTGGCTGTGTGCAGTGAGTGGAACAGACTGAAGTGGATGAGTCCATGGCAGTGTCTGTGGGCTGTGTGCAGTGAGTGGAACAGAATGAAAAGGATGTGTCCTTGTCTGTGTCTGTGGCTGTGTGCAGTGAGTGGAACAGAATGAAGTGGATGTGTCCATGTCCATGTCTGTGGCTGTGTGCAGTGAGTAGAACAGAATGAAGTGTGTGTGTCCATGGCTGTGTATGTGGCTGTGTGCAGTGAGTGGAACAGAATGAAGTGGATGTGTCCATGTCTGTGGCTGTGTGCAGTGAGTGAACAGAATGAAGTGGATGTGTCCATGTCTGTGGCTGTGTGCAGTGAGTGGAACAGAATGAAGTGGATGTGTCCATGTGTGTGGCTGTGTGCTGTGAGTGGAACAGAATGAAATGGATGTGTCCATGTCTGTGGCTGTGTGCTTTGAGTGGAACAGACTGAAGTGGATGTGTCCATGGCTGTGTATGTGGCTGTGTGCTGTGAGTGGAACAGAATGAAATGATGAGTCCATATCTGTGGCTGTGTGCTGTGAGTGGAACAGAATGAAGTCAATGAGTTCATGTCCATGTCTGTGGCTGTGTGCAGTGAGTGGAACAGGATGAAATGGATGAGTCCATATCTGTGGCTGTGGCTGTGTGCAGTGAGTGGAACAGAATGAAGTCGATGAGTTCATGTCCATGTCTGTGGCTGTGTGCAGTGAGTGGAACAGGATGAATGGATGAGTCTGTGGCTGTGGCGTGTGCAGTGAGTGGAACAGAGTGAAGCAGATGTGTCGATGTCTGTGACTGCGTGCAGCAAGTGGAACAGAATGAAGTGGATGTGTCCATGTCTGTGGCTGTGGCTGTGTGCAGTGAGTGGAACAGAGTGAAGCAGATGTGTCCATGTCTGTGGCTGTGTGCAGAGTGGAACAGAATAAGTGGATGTGTCCATGTCTGTGGCTGTGTGCAGTGAGTGGAACAGAGTGAAGCAGATGTGTCCATGGCTGTGGCTGTGTGCAGTGAGTGGAACAGAATGAAGTGGATGTGTCCATGTCTGTGGCTGTGGCTGTGTGCAGTGAGTGGAACAGAATGAAGTTGATGTGTCCATGTCTGTGGCTGTGTGCAGTGTGAGTGGAACAGAATGAAGTGGATGCGTCCGTGTCCATGTCTGTGGCTGTGCGCAGTGAGTGGAACAGAATGAAGTGGATGTGTCCATGTCTGTGGCTGTGTGCAGTGAGTGGAATGAAATGAAGTGGATGTGTCCATGTCTGTGTATGTTGCAGAAACTGGGGGTGATGGACACAGAGGACCCGGAGAAGTACGTGACCTTTGACACCGGGTTTTGCTACAACCGATGCGTAGCCTTCAGTGCTGCAGGCAATGCCTACTTCATTGGCTCTGGCCCAGATACCTTCCCCTGTGTGTCATGCGCGCTTCAACCTCCATAACAAACAGGTGTGTGTGTGTGTGTGTGTGTGTGTGTGTGTGTGTGTGTGTGTGTGTGTGTGTGTGTATGTATGTGTGTGTGTGTGTGTGTGTGACTTCCACAACAAACAGGTGTGTGTGTGTGTGTGTGTGTGTGTGTGTGTGTGTGTGTGTATGTGTGTGTGTGTGTGTGTATGTGTGTGTGTGTGTGTGTGTGTGTGTGACTTCCACAACAAACAGGTGTGTGTGTGTGTGTGTGTGTGTGTGTGTGTGTGTGTGTGTGTGTGTGTGTGTGTGTGTGTGTGTGTGTGTGTGTGTGTGTGTGTGTGTGTGACTTCCACAACAAACAGGTGTGTGTGTGTGTGTGTGTGTGTGTGTGTGTGTGTGTGTGTGTGTGTGTGTGTGTGCCACCTCCACAACAAGCAGGTCAGTTGTCCCAACAGGGTCAGATGATAAAGAAAACCATTAACAGGTCAGTTGTCCTAACAGTGTCAGGTGATAAAAAGAAAGCCATTATCATGTCAGTTGTCCTAACAGTGTTATGTGATGAAGAAAGCCATTAACCTGTCAGTTGTCCTAGCAGTGTCAGGCGATGAAGTGTCATGTCAGTTGTCCTAACAGTGTCAGGCGATGATGTATCATGTCAGTTGTCCCAACAGGGTGAGGTGATGAAGAAAGCCATAACAGGTCAGTTGTGTCCTAACAGTGTTATGTGATGAAGAAAGCCATTAAACTGTCTGTTGTCCTAACAGTGTCAGGCGATGAAGAAAGCCATTTACATGTCATTGTCCTAACAGTGTCAGGTGATGAAGAAAGCCATTAACAGGTCAGTTGTCCTAACAGTGTCAGGTGATGAAGAAAGCAATTATCATGTCAGTTGGCCTAACAGTGTCAGGTGATGAAGAAAGCCATAACCTGTCAGTTGGCCTAACAGTGTCAGGTGTTGAAGTATCATGTCAGCTGTCCTAACAGTGTTATGTGATGAAGAAAGCCATTAACCTGTCTGTTGTCTTAACAGTGTCAGGTGATGAAGAAAGCCATAACCTGTCTGTTGTCCTAACAGTTGCAGGTCATCAAGAAAGCCATGACCATGGACCTGGATCCTGGGTACCTCAGTAGTGACCCGCAGTTCATCCAGTGGAAGACGGCGCTGGACATGACGTGTCACGGGATCTTCTTCCCTCCGGTCAACAAGGACTTTGAGGCGCCCCCTGGCAGCAGCCCCCGCCCCTGCTGGTCAGAGCTCATGGTGGACCCACAGGTCACTACTTTGCTGACCTTGACCTCAAACTGCAGTACTTCACCAGTCGAGGGTTCGCTGTCCTTCTTGTCAACTACAGGGGCAGCACAGGTTATGGCAGAACGTATCGCCATTTGCTTCGGAAATCGTGAGTCTTCTGATTGGCTGATACATATAGCTGTTAAGTGGAGGCATAGCTAATATTGCATGCAGCTGATGCTTCAGTCTCTGCACCAATGAACACTGCAGTGTTGGTCTGGACAGACTTGCTTTCAAATGAAGAAACTGTATAGACTCACTTCGTGATGAAGGAATGGTAGAGTATTCTAGCCTGCTATCTACTTCAGCAAACAAAATTGTGTAGGAAATATGACACCATTTTATATGTGTTCAGATTGAGCATATGACTGATGCCATTTTTTAAGAACACTGAGCTTAAAATGTTAGACAATAAAAGTAGACCATGGTTTAAGGTTACTGTCATTGAAATGAGACAAACATAAAGTTTTGACTTTGAAAATAGTAGTTGAAGATGAACAAGGTTTTTTGGGGTTTTTTTCGTTGTTGACAATTTTGAGTGAACTAGCAGGTGGAATGATTCAGACTGCAGCTGCACATTAAAGGCCAGCAGGAGAAGGGGGAGGGGAAGAAGGCTGAAGAGATAGGATGTCTCACCATGATTGCAATGAATAAGGATGAATTCCATTGGATGCCTCACTATGACTGCTGTGAATAAGGGCTGATTTTATTGGATGCCCCATGGTGACTACTATGAATGATGATTAATGTTATAGCCTGTCCTACTGTTACTGCTATGAATAAGGATTGATTTCATTTGATGTTCTGCTGTGAATAAGGATTGATTTCATTTGATGTTCTGCTGTGAAGAAGGACTGATTTCATTTGATGTTCTGCTGTGAATAAGGATTGATTTTATTTGATGTTCTGCTGTGAAGGATTGATTTCATTTGATGTTCTGCTGTGACTGCTGTGAAGAAGGATTGATTTTATAGGATGAGTACAGTGATGATACAGTAGGAAAGAGTGAATTGGATTTTTCATTTCCTTGTGTTCCTTCTTTCTGCAGTCCATACACCATGAGCTGAAAGTGTGATTTCACAGAGCTTGGGTGATTGGTCAGAAATAGGTCATGTGTGTAGTTCCAGTGGTCAGAAATAGGTCATGTGTGTAGTTCCAGTGGTCAGAAATAGTTCATGCGCGTGTAGTCCTTGTGGAGTTTGTGCGTGGGTCAAACAGGAGTTTTGTGTGGTTCCAGATGGAGTCAGGTGGGGTATATGTGTCCTTCCATGGGGTGGGGTGGGAGTGGGATATATGTATCCTTCCAGGTGGGGTATGTGTGTCCTTCCAGGTGGGGTATATGTGTCCTTCCAGGTGGGGTATATGTGTCTTTCCAGGTGGGGCATATGTGTCCTTCCATGGGGCGGGGTGGGAGGGATATAAGTGTCCTTCCAGGTGGGGTATATGTGTCCTTCCAGGTGGGGTATATGTGTCCTTCCAGGTGCAACATATGTGTCCTTCCATGGGGCGGGGTGGGGTTGGGATATATGTGTCCTTCCAGGTGGAGTATATGTGTCCTTCCAGGTGCAACATATGTGTCCTTCCATGGGGCGGGGTGGGGGTGGGATATCTGTGTCCTTCCAGGTGGAGTATATGTGTCCTTTCAGGTGCAGCATATGTGTCCTTCCAGGTGGGGTATATGTGTCCTTCCAGGTGGAGTATATGTGTCCTTCCAGGTGGAGCATATGTGTCCTTCCAGGTGGGGTATATGTGTCCTTCCAGGTGGGGTATATGTGTCCTTCCAGGTGGGGTATATGTGTCCTTCCATGGGGCGGGGTGGGGGTGGGATATATGTGTCCTTCCAGGTGGAGTATATGTGTCCTTCCAGGTGCAGCATATGTGTCCTTCCAGGTGGGGTATATGTGTCCTTCCAGGTGGGGTATATGTGTCCTTCCAGGTGGGGTATATGTGTTTCTTCCAGGTGGGGCATATGTGTCTTTCCAGGTGGGGCATATGTGTCTTTCCAGGTGGGGCATATGTGTCTTTTCCATGTGGGGTATATGTGTCCTTCCAGGTGAGTATATGTTTCGGTTTAGGTGGGGCATATGTGTCCTTCCAGGTGGGGCATATGTGTCTTTCCAGGTGGGGCATATGTGTCTTTCCAGGTTGGGCATATGTGTCTTTCCAGGTGGGGTATATGTGTCCTTCCAGGTGGATATATGTTTGGGTTTAGGTGGGGCATATGTGTCCTTCCAGGTGGGGTATATGTGTAGTTACACGAGGAATGTCTGTGTTGGGCTCCAGGTGCAATGCGAATGTCTGTCTGGTTCCAGATGGGGTGTTCATGACGTGGAGGACTGTTGCTCTCGGGCGTGCGCTACCTGGCGGCGGAGGGGCAGGTGGATGCAGACAAGGCGTGCATTGACGGAGGGTCAGCAGGAGGCTACACCACCCTGGCCTGTCTCACCTTTAAGGACACCTTCAAAGCAGGTCCATCCTCCACACACATTTCAGGCCTCCAGGCAGGAAGTGGGGGAGGGGGGGGTAGGGGGGACGGAGGTAGTGTTTATCCTGAAAACAGAGCGATCAGTTCCTCTTGCCATGTTTTTATAGTATATGACTTTGTGGACTAGCTTCAAACAACAGCATCACAGACAGGTTCCAGCGAACACATTGGTATTATGAAGTATTATGAAGTGTGTATGGTTTTTTAATCATTATCATTACTATTTGTGGCTGTTGGTATATATCTCTTGAAGAAAACCAAAAAGTCGTCAGAGGGGGATAATAAACATGCATGTTTTTCATCTCTGGAAGAGGAGAGCTTCCAGCAAGTGCTGTGAGAGGCATACTACTGTGTGGGAATGAGAATCCAATGAAAAATGAAATGACCTTTACACAAGAGGATCTTGTTTTGGTTATGGATTGGACAGTCATCCCCTACTGCAGGTGACCAGCACAACAGTGCAGAGAAGTCATCAACACAGGTGGTGTAAGGGTACCCCCCTACTGCAGTGAACAACAGGGGGAGAGAGAGAGAGAGAGAGAGAGAGAGAGAAGTCATCAAACACAGGTGGTGTAAGGGTCACCCCCCTACTGCAGTGAACAACAGTGGGGGAGAGAGAGAGAGAGAGAGAGAGAGTCAGTCATCAAACACAGGTGGTGTAAGGGTCACCCCCTACTGCAGTGAACAACAGTGGGGGGAGAGAGAGAGAGGAGAGAGAGAGAGAGAGAGAGAGAGAGAGAGAGAGAGAAAGTCATCAAACACAGGTGGTGTAAGGGTCACCCCCTACTGCAGTGAACAACAGTGTGGGGAGAGAGAGAAAGTCATCAAACACAGGTGGTGTAAGGGTCACCCCCTACTGCAGTGAACAGCAGTGGGAGAGAGAGAGAGAGAGAGAGAGAGAGTCATCAAACACAGGTGGTGTAAGGGTCACCCCCTACTGCAGTGAACAACAGTGGGGGGGAGAGAGAGAGAGAGAGAGAGAGAGAGAGAGAGAGAGAGAGAGAGAGAAAGTCATCAAACACAGGTGGTGTAAGGTCACCCCCTACTGCAGTGACAACAGTGGGGAGAGAGAGAGAAAGTCATCAAACACAGGTGGTGTAAGGGTCACCCCCTACTGCAGTGAACAGCAGTGGGGAGAGAGAGAGAGAGAGAGAGAGAGAGAGAGCAAGTCATCAAACACAGGTGGTGTAAGGGTCACCCCCTACTGCAGTGAACAACAGTGGGGAGAGAGAGAGAGAGAGAGAGTCATCAAACACAGGTAGTGTAATGGTCATCCCCTACTGCAGATAAACAGCCTAAACATTCCCAATGTAGGATAACTTTATCAAATATAGGTGGTGTAATGGTCACTTCTTGTTGCAGATAAAATGTCTCATTATTTCCGATGGTGGGAGATGTCTCGTTGTTTTCATTTCATCATGGGAGCAAGAGTTACCCAACTTGTTGATATATCACTGTTTACTGTTCCCTGCCTCATTTTAGGATTTCCTTTCATTCTTGGGAGTCAGGACACATCTCCTTGAAAGCCTGTGAAAGAATAGTGTTTAGCAAATGAATTGTTTTGATGCCTACACCACCATGTGACAAAGTAACGCTTATCGCATGAACCGCTGTTTAAAGTCTGCATCGTTGTATGAAATAGGGTGTTTACCGGTCAGGTTATGAGAACTTGATGGACATTTTTTTTACCTGTGCCTGGAAGTTTTCATAAAAAAGTAATAAATCTTTCTATAAGATAAGAGAGAGAGAGAGAGAAGGAGCCAGTTTGTCTCACCATGTGACTGAAATGATTTCATGTGGTGAAGTTGCATTTCATGCTTGAAAAGTTTCTACATTTGTTTATGCCCAACATTTTATTGTGTAGAGAAAAAATTCTTGGGAAAGTTATGTTGTTCTGCCAGTTCGGTGGAATTTGTCAGTCTGTGTGGGTAGAAGGAGCGTTGATTACACTGAAAAGATTCTTGGGAAAGTTATGTTGTTCTGCCAGTTCGGTGGAATTTGTCAGTCTGTGTGGGGTAGAAGGAGCGTTGATTACACTGTATCTCTGTGGATTCTGACTTTCTGTTCAGATGGTGATAATCACTACAAGCATGCACACACTCTCAGACAGACCGTTGGTGCCCATATACATGCTTGTATAATTTGTGTGCGTGCCAAACACATGCCCATGCAGTGTGATGACAGCAGTCTATGTCTGGATATGTGTGTCGTCAGTTCACAGGATAATAATTCATTTTGAATCCTTGATTTAAAAGAAAACAATTTTTAAGAGGCATATGTATATGAATAAACAGATACCTAAAGAAAAGAGAAACATTCATTCCAAAACACTCGGTCATGATGTCACAATCTGTCTCTTAAGTTTCTCTCTCTTAGTCTCTGGATTATTTTTGCCTGTCTGTCTGTCTTTTACTTGATCCCTGGGTCATTTTGCTGTTGGAAAAAATCAATCCTGTCAATGAAGATGTATGTGTGTGTATGTGTGTGTGTGTGTGTGTGTGTGTGTGTGTGTGTGTGTGTTTGTGTGTGTGTGTGCGTGTGTGTGTGTGTTTGTGTATGTGTACGAGTGTATGTGTATATATCTATCTGTCTATATCTATCTATCTATATCTATCTATCTATCTATCTATCTATATATTTTTGTGTGTTTGTGCGTGCCATCAGGAGCCAGTCACTATGGCATAGGGGACCTGGAGGCCCTGATCAGCGACACCCACAAGTTTGAGAGCCGCTACCTGGACGGTCTGCTGCTGCCCCTGGACGACCCCCAGTGCCAACCCTTGCTGAAGGAACGCTCCCCCATCCACCACACTGACCGCCTCAACTGCCCCATCGCCCTCTTCCAGGGCGACCAGGACAAGGTCAGTCATTGTACATATCCCATCATTCCCCTCAACTGTACATATCCCATCATTCCCCTCAACTGTACATGTCCCATCATTCCCCTCAACTGTACATGTCCTATCATTCCCCTCAACTGTACATATCCCATCATTCCCCTCAACTGTACATGTCCCATCATTCCCCTCAGCTGTACATATCCCATCATTCCCCTCAACTGTACATATCCCATCATTCCCCTCAACTGTACACATCCCATCATTCCCCTCAACTGCCCCATTGCCTACTTCCAGGGTGACCAAGACCAGGTGAGTCATTGTGTTGTACACATCCCGTCGTTTCCCTCAACTATCCCATTGCCTACTTCCAGGGTGACCAAGACCAGGTGAGTCATTGTGTTGTACACATCCTGTCGTTTCCCTCAACTGCCCCATTCCTACTTCGGTGACCAAGACCAGGTGAGTCATTGTGTTGTACACATCCCATCGTTTCCCTCAACTGCCCCATTCCTACTTCGGTGACCAAGACCAGGTGAGTCATTGTGTTGTACACATCCTGTCGTTTCCCTCAACTGCCCCATTCCTACTTCGGTGACCAAGACCAGGTGAGTCATTGTGTTGTACACATCCTGTCGTTTCCCTCAACTGCCCCATTGCTGTCTTTAAGAGGGAGGGGGGTTGAGGTTAGTTCCATAGACTGTCAGTGCATGTCCCAATCACACTGCTCCACTCAACTGACACAACTGATTTTTATTCATGCAAATGTTAAACCATGACTTTTTTCTTTCTTTTTTTTTTTTTCATGGAAATACATTTAGCTTCATCTGAAATCAGATCTGACATTTTTACCCATTCATTTTTCTCACCTTAAACTCTGCGTCATCAAATCAGTGAATTGTGAACATGCAAATGATTTTTTTTCATCTCAAACAAATTTGATTTTTAATCTATAGGCCAGCCTACCACCTAGCGTTAAGCTGTTTGCATCTGGCAATGGCTCTCTATGTACCTGTGAGAGTTAAAGATAGATAACTGAAATTCTTTTATTCGTTTACATTTGTATGCGTTCAGACACTTTGTTATAGATCTCTCCAAGAGGGAGCACTTTCTATAGTAGTCCTGTTGGCTGTTAGTCTGGGTGGATTTTCATCTGTCCACCAGAACAGTTAATGCATGAAACAAGGCATCAGTTCCAGTGGGACCCTTCACACTTAAGTGGAAAGATGGCGGGATGGGGAGGGGGGGGGGGGGGGGGGGTAGGGGTGCATCAGGACAAGATGTGTTGATTTTTGTTGTATTGTGTTTTACCCATCCTTGTCACACATTGCATCCTGTGTTGAGCTGTGTTGTAAAGTGTTCCATTGCACTGTCGTGCATTGTGTTGTATGAATTTGTGTGTGTGTCACTGTGTTCAGTTGACTTGTGTTGAATTGTGTTGGGTTTTTTGTTGTATTGAATTGTGTTGGTTTTGTTGTGTTGAATTGTGTTGGGTTTTGTTGTATTGAATTGTTCCAATGTTTGGGGTTGTATCCTATTGAAATGTGTTTTAATTGATGTGTGCTGAATTGAAATGCATTAGTTTATGTTGTGTTGTCAGCGGTTTTTTTGTTGTTGTTTTTTTTATGTTCAGTGCAATTTGTATTGTACTGAGCTTGGTTTGTGTTGTGTTGTATTGAATGAACACTTCTTTTGGCAAGATGTGATGTGATTTAATGACAAAGTATATTTGCCTGCCAGGCAGACATGATATTTCATGTGATGTGGTTTGATGTGATGTGGTGTTAGGTTGTGTGGTGTGCCATAGTTATAGATTTTATCTCCCATCCCAGCTGAGATGATCTTTGATATGGTGTTATGTGATTTGATGTGATCTGGGGGTGGGGTGGTGTGATGATGATGTGGTGTGGTGTGATAATTGTGATGGGGTGTGATAGCTGTGATGTGGTGTGCTAATTGTGATGTGATGTGGTGTGATGATTGTGATGTGATAATTGTGATGTGGTGTGATAATTGTGATGTGATGTAATAATTGTGATGTGATGTGGTGTGATAATTGTGATGTGATGTGACATGTGATGTGATGTGCAGTGCGATGCGATGTGGTGTGATGTGCAGTGTGGTGTGATGCGGTGATGCGATGTGGTGTGGTGCAATTTGGTGTGATGTGGTGCGATGTGATGTGATGTGATTGTCAGACGTTGGATATCCACGCATGCACGCACATACACACACCTCCTTAATCTTTTAAAATCCCATGGGGTTTTTTTACTCTGGCATCAATCAAAGCTTATATATTTTCATATTCTGTGATTCTTTCAGCTGATGCAACCAACCAATCAGCTTCTTTGAAAGTCACTATTGCAGGTTTACTCACTGCAAGTGTCCACACACACTCTCTGTGGTGTCCGGAACTGGCTTCCTCTGTGCGGGGATCCCATACACATCACAACTACTGGTCGGCGACAAAACTCTTGCCCAACCTGGATCTTCTTCCCGCGGATCGGAGCTTGGCCCGGGAACGCGCGCAGCCCCCGGCCATCCACCTTAGTGCCCGATCTCCAGTCTCTTCTTTCCTCTACCGCACGGGGAGTCGGCCCAGCTATAACAAACCGGATAAACACGAGTTCAAAACACTGCCAGCCAGTTAGCAGTCAGTCATGTTACACTTTAACATTTTTGAACTCTTCAATTTTTCAAACATAGTTTCGGTTCCGACAATAAACCATTGAAAACAAAATGGAGAATCATCTAGATTCTCACAATATAAAATTAGATACTTACGGCTTGAGTACCGGTCATTCAACTACAATTCACATACTTCTGTATGTGTTAGGCCTCTGCCTTTATCATTGGGCACAGTCCGCCTCTCTTCTTCATCTAAATCATCTGTTCCATTCTCAGAGTGCGCACCGATACAGGTCAACGCCTGTTTATATTCAAATCGCGTGAACAGTGTTAAAAATTTCACTCAAACTCTGGGCCACGTTCAGCCAGTACGCTCCCAAGATTGTACCCCCCAACCAAGCCGAGATGATGTTTGATGTGATGAAAAAGAAAGGACTTCCATGTATGCTGGTCATGTTTGAAGGTATGTTTGTGCCTGTGTGTGTGAGAAAGAGAGGGTTTGAGAGCGTCTGTAGTGTGACATGTTTGAAGGTCTGTGTGTTAGAAAGAGAGAGGGTTTGAGAGTGTCTTTGGTGTTACATGTTTGAAGGTCTGCATGTATCTGTGTGAGAAAGAGGAAGGTTTGAGAGTGTCTTTGGTGTTACATGTTTGAAGGTCTGCATGTATCTGTGTGAGAAAGAGGAAGGTTTGAGAGTGTCTTTGGTGTTACATTTTTGAAGTCTGTACGTGTCTTATCATTATTATTGTCGTTGTTATTATCATGATTATTGTTATTGTTACTATTACTGTTATGATTATGACAGTGATGTGCATTGTTGGTCAGGGGAGCAGCATGGGTTCCGTAAGGCGGAGAACATCCAGGCCGCGCTGGACAAAGAGTTCTGTTTCTTTGGCAGAGTGCTGGGCTTCACTCCGGCCGACGACATTGAAGACGTAGGAGATCTGCATGCCATTCCTCTTGTCCTGTCTGGCATTGGTGGCTCCCTGTTGTCTGTGGAGTCCTGTCTGGCATTGTCTTGTCTGGTGTCTTGTTTGTTGTTGACTGTCTCGTCTGCTGTTGACTCTGTCTTGTCTGGTGTTGACACTGTCTTGCCTGGTGTTGACACTGTCTTGTCTGGTGCTGACTCTGTCTTGTCTGGTGTTGACTCTGTCTCTGACTCTGTCTTGTCTGGTCTGGTGTTGACTCTGTCTTGTATGTTGTTGACACTGTGTTATCTGGTGTTGACTCTGTCTTGTCTGGTGTTGACTCCATCTTGTATGTTGTTGACTCTGTCTTGTCTGGTGTTGACACTGCCTCGTCTGGTGTTGACACTGTCTTGTTTGGTGTTGACACTGTCTTGTCCGGTGTTGACTCTGACTTGTCTGTTGTTGACTCTGTTTTGTATGTTGTTGACACTGTCTTATCTGGTGTTGACTCTGTTTTTGTATGTTGTTGACTCTGTCTTGTCTGGTGTTGACACTGTCTTATCTGGTGTTGACTCTGTTTTGTATGTTGTTGACTCTGTCTTGTCCGTTGTTGACACTGTCTTATCTGGTGTTGACTCTGTTTTGTATGTTGTTGACACTGTCTTGTCCGTTGTTGACTCTGTCTTGTCTATTGTTGACTCTGTTTTGTATGTTGTTGACACTGTCTTCTCTGGTGTTGACTCTGTTTTGTATGTTGTTGACTCTGTCTTGTCTGGTGTTGACACTGTCTTATCTGGTTTTGACTCTATTTGTATGTTGTTACCTCACCTGTCATCCATGAGAGTGTGTGGCTGTAGTTGCATTGCCAGTTATTTGGGCGTATGGATTTAGGTGATTTTTCAGTTATGTCTGTGTACTTGAGGTAGTGTGTCATAGCTGACTGTGGTGTAGCCGTGGTGGGTGGTTTGTTGCAGCTGACTTTGGTGTAGTTGTGGTGGTGGTGTGTTGTAGTTGTAGTGGTGGTGTGTTGCAGCTGACTGTGGTGTAGTTGTGATGGTGGTGTGTTACAGCTGTGGTGGTGGTTTGTTGCAGCTGACTGTGGTGTAGTTGTGGTGGTGGTTTGTTGCAGCTGTGGTGGTGGTGTGTTACAGCTGACTGTGGTGTAGCTGTGGTGGTGGTGTGTTGCAGTTGGTGGTGGTGTGTGTTGCAGCTGTGGTGGTGATGTGTTGCAGCTGACTGTGGTGTAGCTGTGTGGTGGTGGTGTGTTGCAGCTGTGGTGGTGGTGTGTTTGCAGCTGACTGTGGTGTAGCTGTGGTGGTGATGTGTTACAGCTGACTGTGGTGTAGCTGTGGTGGTGGTGTGTTGCAGCTGCCTGTGCTGTAGCTGTGGTGGTGGTGTGTTACAGCTGACTGTGGTGTAGCTGTGGTGGTGGTGTGTTGCAGCTGCCTGTGCTGTAGCTGTGGTGGTGGTGTGTTACAGCTGACTGTGGTGTAGCTGTGGTGGTGGGTGTGTTGCAGCTGTGGTGGTGGTGTGTTGCAGGTGCCTGTGCTGTAGCTGTGGTGGTGGTGTGTTACAGCTGACTGTGGTGTAGCTGTGGTGGTGTGTTGCAGCTGTGGTGGTGGTGTGTTGCAGCTGACTGTGGTGTAGCTGTGGTGGTGGTGTGTTACAGCTGACTGTGGTGTAGCTGTGGTGGTGTGTTGCAGCTGTGGTGGTGTAGCTGTGGTGGTGGTGTGTTACAGCTGACTGTGGTGTAGCCTTGGTGGTGATGTGTTTCAGCTGACTGTGGTGTAGCTGTGGTGGTGGTGTGTTGCAGCTGTGGTGGTGTAGCTGTGGTGTGGTGTGTTACAGCTGACTGTGGTGTAGCCTTGGTGGTGGTGTGTTTCAGCTGCCTGTGGTCAACCTGAAGAAGTGAAGGGGGGGGACACTGCTGATCCTGACCATGTCATCCTGTCCAGCGCTGTGGCCGCACACTGTGTGGGATCAGAGGACCAGGCTTAGTTCTCCTCTGTTGCGTCAGGACTGGCATCAGACAAACAGTGCAGTACATAATATGCAGTCTGACGCATTCCGTCCCCTAGTTCCTATGCATATTTCCATCGCATGAAGAACACACTTTACACATTCCTTCCCCCAGTACCTATGTATATTTCCATCGCATGAAGAACACACTTTACACATTCCTTCCCCCAGTACCTATGTATATTTCCATCGCATGATGAACACACTTCTCTGTTGGTTACCTGTAGGTCTTGTTGATAATGTCCAGAGATGGTTCATGAGGACTTCAGTGTTACCCCCTGACCGCTTCATGCTCAACATCAAAGCCTTGATTGAACTCTTTCACAACATGCCCTGTGTAGGTGATGGCAAGGCAGCCGTTCTTGTTTTTCCCTTTTACCAGTTAATGAGTGCAGTAGGTTGCATGCTGAGGTTTAGCTGCTAGTTCATGGACAGTGTCTTTTTATTTATAACAGAGATGGCATCTATAATAGAGATGGCATTTTTGATGCAAGGAGCTTAGGAATGTTTCTATCTGGCAGTCAAAAAAATGTCATGTTTTATTTACACCTCCACAGCATTCGGGTATTATGTAAAGGATACTTACAATCATAACAAGGGCAGAGTTTATGTTATATCCTTTCTATTGATACGTGATGATAGGGTTTTACATTTATATCCTTTCCATTGATATGTGATGATAGGTTTTTTACATTTATATCCTCTCTATTGATATGTGATGATAGGTTTTTACATTTATATCCTTTCTATTGATATGTGATGATAGGTTTTTACATTTATATCCTTTCTATTGATATGTGGTAATAGGCATTTACATTTATATCCTTTCTTTTGATATGCAATAATAGGTTTTTACAATTATATGAAGAGGTGTAGAATGACATGAAAAATAGTCCTTTAGCAAGGAAGTGGATTTGTCTTGCAGCGTCTGACAAGAAAAAATGTACTCTTTCCTATCTTGCCTTCATCATCATATCAAACGTGAAGGGGGGGGCCGTCCATTAAGATTTCAGCATTAGCTCTGAGCAGTGCATCCTGTGATGGCCTTGAGGTAAGGAGTACTCTGGCATTCCCTGTGGTGAGCTCAGAGGATGGTCAGTTCAGACTCAACTTTGTCCCTGACCAGTTCTTTCTTCCTCTATAGACAGGCATGGAAGCAGCTGACATTATCTACATTGCTTTAGTCTTGACCAGTGCTGTTGTGTTCTTTTGCCACTATTATTTTTTTACCCATGTATTTCAGTTGATGGGAAGAATTGTCGACTGAATATATTTTTTGGTAGAGATAGTAATCAGTGTATAAAATGTACACATAAGATCATTCCCCTTGTTTACCAATGACCTAATCAACATGTCACATATCCACAGTTCATGTCCTCTGCAGTTCATTTTCTCAGACTACGTTTGGCTGGTGTCACTTCAGAGTTGGAGATCTGCATAAGATGGCATTGGTCACTGAATGGTTCAGAACAGTCTCCATAGCCTGGCCTCCCTACAGTCTCAGATGGGAGATCTACAATAGCAAGATCAGTCACTGAATATTTCAAAACAGTCATGAATGACTGGCCTCCCTACAGTCGTAGATGGGAGATCTACCATTGTGAGATTAGTCGTCACTGAATATTTCAAAAGTCATGAAAGACTGCCCTCCCTACAGTCTTAGATGGGAGATCTACAATAGTGAGATCAGTCACTGAATACTTCAAAAAAGAGTTATGAAAGACTGGTCACTCTTCAGTGTTCTATAGGAGATCATTGAAGACATTGGTCACTGAACGTTTGAACCCAGTAGCTGAGAGCTCTGATGATGCTGAATGCAGATCATTTCAAGGGAACCAATTTCATTGAAGACAAGAAAGAGCACACACACCAGCTTTCTTAAAAAAAAAAAAAAAAAAAACGAAAGTTTGATGAGAAATCTTCCAGCAGTGAAGAGCAGTGCCAGATGAAGGGATGCCAGAACCATTCCAGACCTTTCACCTCTCCTCCCATGGTACAGATGCTTTATTGTAAACCTCCGTGTGTTATCGTGCAATAATTCATCAGAAATTACGAGTCCCTTTTTGTCACTGGGTTGATCGCTTTCCTGATTTTTTTGTTTTGATGTTGATGTGCTATCAGATTGTCAGATGTGTCCAGTATGTGTGTGTATTCCCAAATGAAAAGCAGCACACAAAAGGGAGATCATCAGATTTTAACACACAGCACCGAACAGACAAGTGTAGACCTTTGTACTGTGCTGGTTGTATCATGGCTGTGTGCTGTGCATTGTGATGCTGATGCGAGTAACATCTGAGATGATGTTAAAAAGTCAGTCTTTGTTTTGCACTGTATGTTAAACTTTCGTTTCTTTGCTCTCTGTTTTGCGTGTTTTCCTTGTGTTTCGTCTTATTTTCACTCACCCTGCAGTCTGATTGAGTCTTCAGTGTGCATGCATGTATGTGGTGACAACTATGTTAAGAAATATTGCATTTCAAATGGATATGTAGTGGGTTTAGGGTGATTCTGATGGCCTAACTGACAAGAACGAGGAGTGAAAAGCAAGACCTGATTCTAAGTGAGATCACAGGTAGGGAAAATGAGGACCCACATCCACACACAAAAAAAGCTTCACTGGATTGTGCAGAAGGGACTGAAGTCTGGAACTAAATCAGGTGGAAAATATCCAATCATGTTGACAGTCCTGTGTGGTGACATTGGAATTTTTCACTCTGAGAAGAAAGTAATGACAAACGTCATGGACTGGCCATTGTAGAAGCTTCTGACTTTTGCTGCCATATTCTTAGTTATGCTACTCAAGAGAAAGTGTGGTTGATGTATGGTCTGGAAATGTGTATTACACATGTATCTATTTTTGCAGTTTTTTTTAAATGTATGCTTTGTATGTTAAAGGGATGGACTTACACTTATAATAAAGACTTTCCCTCTTTTCAAAGAACTTGTTTTTTTTTCTAGAACATTTTGGGCATTGTCTTTGAAATGGCTGAGAACTGAACACCTTCACTCTGAAGTGCCCAGTAGTCAGGCTTTGTTGAGTTGTTTGATGGAAGTAATAACTGAATTTCATGGTGGTTATGCTCACTGAACTGATCTAAGCACTCTCAGGTATTTACTGTCAACAAAACTGTCAGCTCTTGTTCCTAGTTTGCTTCTTTGATTCAAGGGTGCTGAGGTAGTATGTTCAGCATGTTTTGACCATAAGTCCCCCCCTCCCCCTCCCTCCTGCTCTGAACTGCCTTTAGTACCATAGTCCATATGCACTACCTGCTATATTGCTGTGAAGATGAGAATTGGTCACCAGGAATGCAACTATTTCAACAGGAACACTGTGTTCTGATATAATGGTTTCTTTCTATATCCTGTCAGGTATCACATAAGGAGTTCTGGCTTTGCAGCAACATTTGGACAAGTGACCTTGCCTGTTTGCAAGGATGACAGTCCCATGGATGCACATTTTGCACATTATATTCAATGAAATACCATGTAAAATTATGCTTCAGGCATCAGTGGATCCTTTGAAATAACACAGCAGCAGTCACTCCAAACAACCGTGTAAAATTCTGCAGTCCGCATGACCACAGAAGATCAACAATTGCTGCCGGAGAGTGCAAATCATTCATAGGGTTTACTCTGTCCGCATAAAATCAAAGGAGGCACTGTTTGTGTTTGACGCAGCCAAACATAAACGCAGTACATTCCCACTCCAGGTAAGTTAAAGATAAGATGGGTCCTGAATCGATGCATCAGACTTGTAAATGCATATTGACAATGCGAGCTATATATGACAGAAGGAAGGGAAGCAATTTCACAATACAAACTGGCAATGTGAGATACATGGCTGAAATATACATGAAATGATTCAGATGCAAAATGATGACCCTTGACAGTTCCATTCTTGGTCAGATGACTGCTTTAAAACAGCAGCCTGAGAGAGCCCTAACATGTTCTTGCTATCTGTCTGAAGGCTGGGCGTGAGGAAGAGAGCAGCTGGGATCAAACATGAAGAAAGTCTGGCTGTGCTCATAGTCTTCTGTCCTGATACTTCTGATCTGTTGTAACTTTCACCTTTCTTCTCTCTTCTGATTTGTTGTAGCTTTCACCTTTCTTCTCTTCTGATCCGTTGTAGCTTTCACCTTTCTTCTCTTCTGATCCGTTGTAGCTTTCACCTTTCTTCTCTTCTGATCCGTTGTAGCTTTCACACCTTTTCTTCTCTTCTGATCCGTTGTAGCTTTCACCTTTCTTCTCTGCTTGTTCCCTGTGTTATATACTCCAGGGTATCCAAAAGCAGGAAGGTTTCACGTCTCTCCTGTCTCTGTGTGTGTCATTTCCAGAATGTCTTAGAGCAGGAAAGTTTCACGTCTCTCCCGTCTCTGTGTGTGTGTCATTTCCAGCATGTCTTAGAGCAGGAAGGTTTCACGTCTCTCCCGTCTCTGTGTGTGTCATTTCCAGAATGTCTTAGAGCAGGAAAGTTTCACGTCTCTCCCGTCTCTGTGTGTGTCATTTCCAGCATGTCTTAGAGCAGGAAGGTTTCACGTCTCCTGTCTCTGTGTGTGTCATTTCCAGAATGTCTTAGAGCAGGAAAGTTTCACGTCTCTCCCGTCTCTGTGTGTGTGTCATTTCCAGGATGTCTTAGAGCAGGAAGGTTTCACGTCTCCTGTCTCTCTGTGGGTGTCATTTCCAGGATATCTTAGAGCAGGAAGGTTTCATCTCTGTCTTGTCACTGTGTCTATCATGCTCAAGGATACCTTGGAGCAGGAAGGTTTCATGTCTCTCCTGTCACTGTGTGTGTCATGGATGGACATTAAGCAATCCACGCACAGCTACAGGTTCCCCTGCACACACTTGCACACTCACAGACTTACACCAGCTAAAAAAAAAAAAGCAACTGTTGAAAAATTCTCATTTTAATACCTGCTTTTCTTTCTTTCTTTTTTTTTTTTTTTTTTTTAGAAAAATGGTGATGCATGTTTTTTTGGTTTCAGAATCATACAGCTGTGATCATCCTGCCAGGGACACACATCCTGATAAAGGGACACATCGTCACATGGACATGCACATTCTGCCAGGGACACACACACACGTGCTGACAGGGACACACACCTGACAGGAACACGCACACATCCTGACAGGGACACACACATCCTGACAGGGACACACACACACATCCTGACAGGGACACACGTCCTAACAGGGACACATACATCCTGACAGGGACACACACATCCTGCCAGGGACACATACATTCTGGTAGGGACACCACATCCTGGCAGGGACACGCACACATCCTGACCGGGGACACAAACATCCTGAAAGGGATCCACATCCTGACATGGACACGCGTCCTGACAGGGACACGCACAAACATCCTGACAGGGATGCACACATCCTGACGGGGACATGCACACCCTGACAGGAACACACACGCACATGCTGACATAGACACACACATCCTCACAGGGGACACACACATGCTGACAGGGACACACATACGCTACGCTGACTGGGACGCACACACACACACACACACATCTTGACAAGGACACGCACATCTTGACAAAGACACATATCCTGACGGGGACACACATCCTGACAGGGGCACACACACATTCTGACAGGGACACACACATCCTGACAGGGACACACACACCCTGACAGGAACACACACCCTGACAGGACACACACACATCTTGACAAGGACACACATCCAGACAGGGACACACATCCACACAGGGACACACACATCCTGACAAGGACACACATTCTGACAGGGACATGCATCCTGATGAGGACACACATCCTGACAGGGACACATACAAATGCTGACAGGACACACACATATCCTGACAGGGACACACACTCGCATCTGGACAGGGACACACACGTCCTGTCAGGGATGCACACACACACATGTCCTGACAGGGACACGCATATCCTTACAGGGACACACACTCATCCTGACAGGGACACACATATCCTAACAGGGACACACACTCATCCTGACAGGGACACACATCCTGACAGGGACACGCACACACATACTGACAGGGGACTCGCACACAATTTGACAGGGACAGACATAACACAATTTTACATGGACACACATACAATTTGACAGGGACACACATACACACATTTGACAGGGACACACATGCCCTGACGTTTACTCCCCGAAACACAGCTCCAACACATTACAGACACACCAATCTTGGCCAATGAATCTGCAGCAGATGGAATATGTTTTAACAGCTTCACAGCAGAGCAGTCACACAATAACATGACCCCCTTCCCACCAAAACAAAAAAAAGGCAATACAATGAATCGTTCGTATGATAAAATAAAAGATAATTCATACAATAAAATGGTAACATGTGACAAAATGATAACTGATGCTGCTCTTTCCTGAGATGATCCTCTCCACCTTGTCTTAAGTCACACAGTCCTCACAGCCTGCATGCAGGGGACAACACAATGTAGACACACTGTTGTACAGCATGTCCTCACAGTATTGTACAGCATGTCCTCACAGTGTTGTACAGCATGTCCTCACAGTGTTGTACATGTCCTCACAGTATTGTACAGCATGTCCTCACAGTATTGTACAGCATGTCCTCACACTAATTTACAGCATGTCCTCACCGTGTTGTACAGCATGTCCTCACAGTGTTGTACAGCATGTCCTCACAGTGTTGTACTACATGTCCTCACAGTATTGTACAGCATCTCCTCACAGTATTGTACAGCATGTCTCATAGTGTTGTACAGCATGTCCTCACAGTATTGTACAGCATGTCCTCACAGTGTTGTACAGCATGTCCTCAACTATTGTACAGCATGTCCTCACACTATTGTACAGCATGTCCTCACACTATTGTTCAGCATGTTCTCACACTATTGTACAGGATGTCCTAAGTCGCACAGTTCACATGGTCTGCATGCAGGGACAACACAGTGCAGACACACTGTTGTATAGCATGTCTTCACACTATTGTACAGCATGTCCTAAGTCACACAGTTCACATGGTTTGCAAGCAGGGACAACACAGTGCAGACACCGTAGAGTTTTATCATGGTCAGTGAAGATGTCAAGCAGCTTAGCCATTGGCTTCTTCTCCACACGTATACACACAGTGTCTATGTATTTCCCTTACATTTGTATAATCTACATATGTAACATACATTTATACAGGCAGTACATACCTAAATGCATTTGTACTGTTTGTATGTTTCTAGCATACATCCATACAGTCTGGATGTTTCTAACATACATCGGTATCATCTCTACACATGTATTTATGATCCGTTTGTAGAGTCTGTGGCTATCTACCATCAGGAATCTGAGTCAGGACGTGATTCCAATCATTTCATGATGCTCCAGCCATTCCCTTTTACAGCACCAGAAACTGGCTCTGTGTTCATCTACAACCTGTCGCTCAACTCTCACTGAAGAAACAGTGGCCACCTTTTGGAAACAATCACCTGACTTGTGTCTGAAGAATGTTGATGCCAAGTGTCAATGCTGACGTGTGTCAGCTATTTGGTCAAATGCAACGTGTGTCTGGCAATGTGCTCTTGTGTGCTTTTTGTTGAAGGTGGAGAGACTTTTCCTACAGTCTCCTGTGAGAAGAGCGCAGTGTCTGACCACTGGTCTTCCCCTCACTGGGAACATTCTCCGGCCTTCTTCACGCATTGGATGACAAGTGTGATCTCACATCCTCGCTGGCACCTTTCATGTTCATGCATCCATATGGGCTTGTTCTTCTCTGCCACTGTTGACAGTCAACTGATGCTTTGTTGTTCACCTGCTGCAGTTTGAAAACAGCATACACAGTGTCACTGATTATGGTGCAAAGAAAAAATTAAAAGAACATTTACAGTAGCAGAAATGAAAAACTGCTCTTTCTTGAAGACTTGGAAAAAGAACATGTGCTGTTTGCACAGATGCTGATGTGGAGTACTGGTTAACAGAACCCGAGTCAGAGACAAGCTGATTCAACTGTCTCCATGTCTTCCTCTCTGTTGTTTCTATATACTTCAGGGATATGTGAGGTTCCATAATTCATCAGGCACTTTCACTTTCTTCTCCACTGATACAAACTGGTCCCACTGTTGACTGTCAGTCAGAATGGATGTCTCAGTTACGCTGTAACATGCACTGTTGACTGTCAGTTAGACTGGATGTCTCAGTTATGCTGTAACATGCACTGTTGACTGTCAGTTAGACTGGATGTCTCAGTTACACTGTAACATGCACTGTTGACTGTCAGTTAGAATGGATGTCCCAGTTACACTGTAACATGCACTGTTGACTGTCAGTTAGAATGGATGTCTCAGTTACGCTGTAACATGCACTGTTGACTGTCAGAATGGATGTCTCAATTACGCTGTAACATGCACTGTTGACTGTCAGTTGGAATGGATGTCTCAATTACGCTGGAACATGCACTGTTGACTGCCAGTTAGAATGGACGTCTCAATTAGGCTGTAACATGCGCTGTTGACTGCCAGTTAGAATGGATGTCTCAATTAGGCTGTAACATGCGCTGTTGACTGTCAGTTGGAATGGATGTCTCAATTACACTGTAACATACAACTACTGGAATTCATATGCACTGTTATTCTGATCTGTTCTCATTTTACACTTCACCTTTTCTAAGCGACGGCAGGAAGGAGAAGAGGTGTCAGGGGTAGGTGAGATGATGTTCCTGTGTGTGGATCGACCATAAATGCTACACTGCACTGACTAAGCCCGAGTTAAGGACCTTCAAGCAAAACACGTTTTCTTTTTTTTTTTTTTGCTGCCCCCATCTTTCTATGCCACCTCAGTGGCACTGCATTGATGCTGCTCACCCGGCCCATCCTGCCAGAGCCTGGCCCATCCTGCCACACAGCCCGGCCCATCCTGCCACAGCCCAGCCCATCCTGTCACAGCCTGGCCCATTGTGCCACAGCCTGGCCCATCCTGCCAGAGCCTGGCCCATCCTGCCACAGCCCGGCCCATCCTGCCACAGGTCCAGCATCGACAATCCACAGTGTCGAGTCATCATGAGGCAATCCACCAGAGGAGACACTGCAGTGCTGCTGCATCACACTGATCATGTTCTGTAGTGTCTGTTCTGATGTAATATACACAGGACACCACCTACAAAGCCCCCTACTGATGACTTACTGCTTGGTCACCAAGCCCGCATGAGTGAACTCTCCCTCCAATGGGTGCCACCACATCTGTCTAACAACAGTCCCCAAGAATTTGCTGATACCAGTGACCCTGGCATAATCAAAGCAAGGCCATAGATGTATCGAAACAGAGGTCACCATGAAAACAGAGCATGAAGGATGACAGAATTATATTTTTTTAATGCTGATCAATGAAGATGAAGATGATGTAGTTGATAATGTGGATTTTCATTCTTGTTTGAGACTGGATGACAGGGCTGTACTCTGTGCTTATTGTCATAGTATATCCCAGCAACAACCAAGCTCAAGAGATACAGACACCTGCAGTGTTGGTTAGGAAATGTGAGCATCCATTAAGTGGATGAAACTCGACAGTGTGGTCCCAGTCTTCCCAGATGAACCCATAGCAACCTCAACATTGGGACTGAGCCCGTCGAAACCAAAAATCCCACAAACAATTGGCTCCAAAAGAAATTTGAATTCTAGGTCTCCCAGCCAGAAGTTCACAAAACTAACCACTTCACACGTCCTCTCTGTCACTGTCATTGACCCTTTTCTCTCTGTCACTGTCATTGGCCCTTTTTCTCTCTGTCACTGTCATTGGCCCTTTTTCTCTCTGTCACTGTCATTGGCCCTTTTTTCTCTCTGTCACTGTCATTGGCCCTTTTTCTCTCTGTCACTGTCATTGGCCCTTTTTTTCTCTCTCTGTCACTGTCATTGGCCCTTTTTTTCTCTCTGTCACTGTCATTTGTTCCTTTTTGTCTGCCACTGTCATTTCCCCTTTTCTCTCTGTCACTATCATTTGCCATTTTTATGTCACTGTCATTTGCCTTTTTTTCTCTCTGTCACTATCATTTGCTCCATTTCTGTCTGTCACTGTCATTTGCTACTTTTCTCTGTCACTGTCATTGTGTCCTTTCCTCTCTGTCACTGTCATTTGCTATTTTTCTCTCTGTCATTGTCATTTGCCCCTTTTCTCTCTCTGTCACTGTCATTTGCCCTTTTCTCTCTGTCACTGTCATTTGCCCCCTTTTCTCTCTGTCATTGTCATTTGCCCCTTTTCTCTCTGTCACTCACTCACTGTCATTTGCCCCTTTTCTCTCTGTCACTGTCATTTGCACCATTTCTCTCTGTCGCAGGCACATCTTTGTGTGGTGTATTTCAGCTGACAAGTCAGAGATTTGTTGAAAATCCGCTGATATTTATCACAGCAGCAGTTGGCAATTGTCAAAGACAGTAACAACCACAAAAAAAAAAAAAACAAAATTAAAACTGTGACAAAACACTGTTTAGTCTTAGAATAAACAAAATTCACTTATAGTTAATAAAAAATCTTTAATCGTTCTCTCTCTCTCTCTCTCTCTCTCTCTCTCTCTCTCTCTCTCTCTCTCTCTCTCTCACAGTCTCTCTTTTTCCACAAGTCTCTTGTTTCATTTCATTCTTTCATACATACACATTTCAGGCACAGAAAAGAAAAGAAAGAAGATGGATGAGGAAGTCAATGCTGACGGCTTTCTAAAACAGACCAAAGGAAACCCATGATATGACACCTTCTCATCCACAGACACACACACCACACACAGATTTCAGCTAGCTCTCCCATTCAGGCAGTGGGAGGCGACTCCTTTCTAAAACAGACCGAATGAAACCCACGGTATAAAGCTCACCTTATATACTGTAAAAGACATACACATACACACACAGATCCCAGCCAAATCTTCTTTCAGGCCATTCTGAGTGTGTGTGTGTGTGTGTGTGTGTGTGCGTGCATGTGCATGTGTGTGTGTGTATGTGTGTGCGCATGTGTGTGTGTGTGTGTGGTGTGTATGCGTGTGTGTGTTTACGAGTCCTTCCTACATCAAAGCTTTAGTCACAAAGAATAATGACCAGGGAGGAATGTAACAAACCGTCATTTGTTCCTTTCGTGGCCAGGAACCAGGTCCGCTGACCATCACCATCATACAACCATCCCCTGCTCCACGACACGCTGGCATGTTATGTACACACATGCAACCACCCATGCATGCATGCACACACACACACACACACACACACACACACACACACACACACACACACACACACACACATACACACACACATGTGCATCAATATCACATATGTTGAACGCACAATGTTGGATACTTGCAGACAAAAAACATGCAAAACACACACACACTCCTCTTCACTCATCCACTTCCAGTTCATTTGATTCTCTCTGCGGCCATTTGAGCAGTTCATGTAGCAGCTGAGTGAGCATCGACCGAGCGCAGACTGAGCCGTTGACCTTGTCCATAGTTCAGCCACCCTCCAGTGTAGCTTGAAGACAGCAGGTGGCCCCATCATCATCCAATCAGGGTGCAGCAGACATGTTGCTATGACGTCACTTCCATCGCATGGCCTGACATGGGCAGGAAAACCATTAGTGTAATGAACTCTGGGCCTGTGTGTGTCAGTTAGTGTAATTAACTGTGGGCCTGTGTGTGTCAGTTAGTGTAATGAACTCTGGGCCTGTGTGTGTCAGTGTAATGAACTCTGGGCCTGTGTGAGTCAGTGTAATGAACTCTGGGCCTGTGTGTGTCAGTGTAATGAACTATGGGCCTGTGTGTGTAAGTGTAATGAACTCTGGGCCTGTGTGTGTGTCAGTTAGTGTAATGAACTCTGGCCTGTGTATGTCAGTTAGTGTAATGAACTCTGGGCCTGTGTGAGTCAGTGTAATGAACTCTGGGCCTGTGTGTATCAGTTAGTGTAATGAACTCTGGGCCTGTGTGTATCAGTTAGTGTAATGAACTCTGGGCCTGTGTATGTCAGTTAGTGTAATGAACTCTGGGCCTGTGTGAGTCAGTTAGTGTAATGAACTATGGGCCTGTGTGAGTCAGTGTAATGAACTGTGGGCCTGTGTGTGTGTCAGTTAGTGTAATGAACTCTGGGCCTGTGTGTCAGTTAGTGTAATGAACTGTGGGCCTGTGTGTGTCAGTTAGTGTAATGAACTATGGGCCTGTGTGTGTGTCAGTTAGTGTAATGAACTCTGGGCCTGTGTGTGTCAGTGTAATGAACTCTGGGCCTGTGTGAGTCAGTTAGTGTAATGAATTATGGGCTTATGTGAGTCAGTGTAATGAACTGTGGGCCTGTGTGTGTCAGTTAGTGTAATGAACTCTGGGCCTGTGTGTGTCAGTGTAACGAACTCTGGGCCTGTGTGAGTCAGTTAGTGTAATGAACTCTGGGCCTGTGTGTGTCAGTGTAATGGACTCTGGGCCTGTGTGTGTCAGTGTAATGAACCCTGGGCCTGTGTGTGTCAGTGTAATGAACTCTGGGCCTGTGTGTGTCAGTTAGTGTAATGAACTATGGGCCTGTGTGTGTCAGTTAGTGTAATGAACTCTGGGCCTGTGTGGGTCAGTTAGTGTAATGAACTCTGGGCCTGTGTGTGTCAGTGTAATGAACTGTGGGCCTGTGTGTGTCAGTTAGTGTAATGAACTCTGGGCCTGTGTGTGTCAGTGTAATGAACTCTGGGCCTGTGTGTGTCAGTTAGTGTAATGAACTCTGGGCCTGTGTGTGTCAGTTAGTGTAATGAACTCTGGGCCTGTGTGAGTCAGTGTAATGAACTGTGGGCCTGTGTGTGTCAGTGTAATGAACTCTGGGCCTGTGTGGGTCAGTGTAATAACTATGGGCCTGTGTGTGTCAGTTAGTGTAATGAACTGTGGGCCTGTGTGTGTCAGTTAGTGTAATGAACTCTGGGCCTGTGTGTGTCAGTTAGTGTAATGAACTCTGGGCCTGTGTGTGTCAGTTAGTGTAATGAACTCTGGGCCTGTGTGTGTCAGTGTAATGAACTGTGGGCCTGTGTGTGTCAGTTAGTGTAATGAACTCTGGGCCTGTGTGTGGCAGTTAGTGTAATGAACTCTGGGCCTGTGTGGGTCAGTTAGTGTAATGAACTCTGGGCCTGTGTGTGTCAGTGTAATGAACTGTGGGCCTGTGTGTGTCAGTTAGTGTAATGAACTCTGGGCCTGTGTGTGTCAGTGTAATGAACTCTGGGCCTGTGTGTGTCAGTTAGTGTAATGAACTCTGGGCCTGTGTGTGTCAGTTAGTGTAATGAACTATGGGCCTGTGTGTGTCAGTGTAATGAACTGTGGGCCTGTGTGGGTCAGTGTAATGAACTCTGGGCCTGTGTGGGTCAGGTGTAATGAACTATGGGCCTGTGTGTGTCAGTTAGTGTAATGAACTGTGGGCCTGTGTGTGTCAGTTAGTGTAATGAACTCTGGGCCTGTGTGTGTCAGTGTAATGAACTGTGGGCCTGTGTGTGTCAGTTAGTGTAATGAACTCTGGGCCTGTGTGTGTCAGTTAGTGTAATGAACTCTGGGCCTGTGTGTGTCAGTTAGTGTAATGAACTCTGGGCCTGTGTGTGTCAGTCAGTGTAATGAACTCTGGGCCTGTGTGAGTCAGTGTAATGAACTGTGGGCCTGTGTGTGTCAGTGTAATGAACTCTGGGGCCTGTGTGTGTCAGTTATTGTAATGAACTCTGGGCCTGTGTGTGTCAGTTAGTGTAATGAACTATGGGCCTGTGTGTGTCAGTGTAATGAACTCTGGGCCTGTGTGAGTCAGTGTAATGAACTATGGGCCTGTGTGTGTCAGTTAGTGTAATGAACTCTGGGCCTGTGTGTGTCAGTTAGTGTAATGAACTATGGGCCTGTGTGTGTCAGTTAGTGTAATGAACTCTGGGCCTGTGTGAGTCAGTGTAATGAACTGTGGGCCTGTGTGTGTCAGTGTAATGAACTCTGGGCCTGTGTGGGTCAGTGTAATGAACTCTGGGCCTGTGTGGGTCAGTGTAATGAACTATGGGCCTGTGTGAGTCAGTGTAATGAACTCTGGGCCTGTGTGAGTCAGTGTAATGAACTCTGGGCCTGTGTGGGTCAGTTACTATGTGCACCAGTGGTGGGCAGGGCTATCAGCAACATGGCCTTATCACTATGTGCACCAGTGGTGGGCAGGGCTATCAGCGAGATGGCCCAGTCACTATGTGCACCAGTGGTGGGCTGGGCTATCAGCAAGATGGCCCAGTCACTATGTGCACCAGTGGTGGGCAGGGCTATCAGCAACATGACCCAGTCACTACGTGCACCAGTGGTGGGCTGGGCTATCAGCAACATGACCTTACTGTGTGCTCTGTGTTCCCACACAAGACATGCTGTACAACAACTCTACTGCATGATGATACAAACAGTACAAGAAAGATCAAAATCATCTGTTTCAAAAACATGTTTCCCATAACTTTTCATTCACACACACACACACACACACACACACACACACACACACACACACACACACACACACTCTCAAACCCTTCAAGGCTCCTCAACATAACCACATCCAGGTTTGCCTGTTGCAGCCTGAGTACCAGCAGGGCACAGGAGAAAAGCTGAGGAAATGTCATCACTGCTGACTGGCCTTAACACTGCACTGATGACAGGAGAAAAGCTGAGGAAATGTCATCACTGCTGACTGGCCTTAACACTGCACTGATGACAGGAGAAAAGCTGAGGAAATGTCATCACTGCTGACTGGCCTTAACACTCCACTGATGACAGGAGAAAAGCTGAGGAAATGTCATCAAAGTTGACAGGCCTTAACACTGCACTGATGACAGGAGAAGAGCGGAGGAAATGTCATCACTGCTGACTGGCCTTAACACTGCACTGATGACAGGAGAAAAGCTGAGGAAATGTCATCACTGCTGACTGGCCTTAACACTGCACTGACCACAGGAGAAAAGCTGAGGAAATGTCATCGCTGCTGACTGGCCTTAACACTGCACTGACCACAGGAGAAAAGCTGAGGAAATGTCATCACTGCTGACTGGCCTTAACACTGCACTGATGACAGGGAGAAGAGCGGAGGAAACGTCATCACTGCTGACTGGCCTTAACACTGCACTGATGACAGGAGAAAAGCTGAGGAAACATCATCACTGCTGACTGGCCTTAACACTGCACTGATCACCAACAGTCATTGTCATCAAAATGGCCTTCAGTATGACAACTGTTATTGAAGCCATTCTGATTATACTAAACTATGAACACGATTTCACAATGACCTCCACTGATTATATTGCCCTGATTATAGCGATCTACAAACTGGACTTCATAATGACCTTTACTGATAATGTTGTTCTGATTATACTGATCTATAAACTGGACTTCATAATGACCTTCACTGATAATATTGTTCTGATTATACTGATCCATAAACTGGATTTCACAATAACTTTTACTGATAACACTGTTTTTGACAATACAGATTTATACTTAACACAAACTGATGATATTGTTCTGATTATGCCAATATATACATCTAAATTTCATAATGACATCTATTACTAATGTTGTTCCCATCATTCCAGTCAACAGAGGCGGAATTCACGATGAGATTACTTGACACTACTGTTCTGGCCGCATCGATCAATGTATCTGGACTAAAAATGACAGGAATCAATTATACTGCTCTGATTACACTGATCCATATCGTTGGATTTCACAATGACATTCATTAATAATACTGTTCTCATCACATCAATTTGCCTATCATAATTTCACACAATAATGTTAAGTTGATAACACTGTTCTGATCATACCAGTCTATATATCTGGATTTCATTCAAACATTAACTGATATCATTACTCTGATCATACTGATCAAAATTGTTCTGACTATATGAAGCCAAACATTTAAATTTCACATATTGACATTGACATTATTCATTCACAGTATTGTTCTGATTATACCAATGTACAGATATAGATTTCAAACAAAAGTTACTTGATAATAGTGTTGGGTCTGCTAATCTGTGTTTCAAGACTTCAAGACTGAAGATTACTGGCAAAAGAAGGCAATGGAAGTCTTTGCTCCAATGGTACAACACGCATTGGACAGTACAAAGTGTTCCCAGTTGTCTGCCCTTGACATCACTTACCTCATCTCTCAGCACACGCCAGGCATAGTCGCCCTCTATAGTGGCCGCATTCTTTCTGGCAAACTCCTCCACCCCCGCTCGGTCCTTCTGCTTCACCAGTGTCTGTCAGTGGAGGGGGAGATAAATGGTGGATATAACACAGCCTTACTCTGTCAATGTACGGGAGATAACTAGAGTGTATGACAAAGCTCTACTCTATCAACATAGGGGAGATAAATGGAGTGTATAACAAAACCTTACTCTGTCATTGTAGGGGAGATAAATGGTGTGTATAATAAATCCTTACCCTGTTCATGTAGGGGAGATAAATGGCATATATAACAGTCTTACTCTGTCACTGTAGGGGAGATATGTATAACTGTATAACAAAGCCTTACTCTGTCACTGTAGGGGAGATATGTATAACAAAGCCTTACTCTGTAACTGTAGGGGAGATATGTATTACAAAGCCTTACTCTGTCACTATAGGGGAGATAATGGGTGTGTATAACTAAGCCTTACTCTGTCAACGTACGGGAGATACATGGTGTGTATAACAGCGCTTACTCTGTCACTGTTGGGGAGATAAATGGTGTGTATAACTAAGCCTCACTCTGTCATTGTAGGGGAGATAAATTGTGTACAACAAAGCCTTACTCTGTCATTGTAGGGGAGATAAATGATATGCATAACAAAGCCTTACTCTGTTATTTCAGGGGAGATAAATGGTGTGTATAACAGGGGAGATAAATGGTCTGCATAACAAAGCTTTACTCTGTCACTATAGAGATGTGTATGACAAAGCTTTACGCTGTCATTGTAGAGGAGATATGTATGACAAAGCCTTAATCTGTCACTGTAGAGGAGATATGTACAACAAAGCTTTACACTGTCATTGTAGAGGAGATATGTATGACAAAGCTTTACGCTGTCATTGTAGAGGAGATTATGTATAGCAAAGCCTTACTCCATCAATGAAAGGGAGTTAAACAATGTGTATAACAGCCTTACTCTAACAATGCAGGGGAGATAAATGGTGTGCATAACAAAGCTTTCTTCTGTCATTGTAGGTATGTGTGACTGGGCAAAAGACGGAGATATAAACATATCCGCTACTGTGTTGTTTCCAGGTATATTGTGTGTGTTTTGTTGTTATTTTCAGTGTACATGAGAGAGCATGCATGCATGTACACATCTGTTTCTGGGCTGCCAAAGGGAAATAAATCTCACCAATTCTTTTTAGTTCTTTTGTTCATTTGGCATATTTCTCTTTTTAGACTGACCTCAATGGTGACCTTCCGGCAGCCTGTTTTCCGACTCAAGGTCAATTTGATTTCAAGGTCATCCACCAGCTCTAAGTACTTGGACAGTATCTAGGAAAAAGACAGACATGGCATTTCATTGGGCCACATTAGGCTGACAGAGAAAGTCATGTTGCTAACATCACACACACACACACACACACACACACACACACACACACACACACACACACACACGCACATACACACACATGCATAAGCACACATGCAAACACGCGCGGTCGTGCACACACACACACACACACACACTGTTAGAGTAAGGCTGTTATACACACACACACACACGCACATAAATAGGCCATACATCAGTGGGAGCTTGAAACTTGTGCAGAATGTCCACCACTTTGTCAAAGCCAATGGCAGCCTTCATCTTCTTGCCTCCAAACCAGCCTGAACACAGTGTAACACACCCATCACCTCACCGAACACAGTGTAACACACCATCACCTCACTGAACACAGTGTAACACACCATCACCTCACTGAACACAGTGTAACACACCATCACCTCACTGAACACAGCGTAACACACCATCACCTCACTGAACACAGTGTAACACACCATCACCTCACTGAACACAGTGTAACACACCATCACCTCACTGAACACAGTGTAACACACAATCACCTCACTGAACACAGTGTAACACACCCATCACCTCATTGAACACAGTGTAACACACCCATCATCTCACTGAACACAGTGTAACACACCCATCACCTCACTGAACACAGTGTAACACACCCATCACCTCATTGAACACAGTGTAACACACCCATCACCTCATTGAACACAGTGTAACACACCCATCACCTCAATGAACACAGTGTAACACACCCATCACCTCACTGAACACAGTGCAACACACCATCAATTCATTGAACACAGTGTAACACACCCATCACCTCACTGAACACAGTGTAACACACCATCACCTCACTGAACACAGTGCAACACACCCATCACCTCACTGAACACAGTGTAACACACCATCACCTCATTGAACACAGTGTAACACACCCATCACCTCACTGAACACAGTGTAACACACCCATCACCTCACTGAACACAGTGCAACACACCATCACCTCACTGAACACAGTGCAACACACCATCACCTCACTGAACACAGTGTAACACACCCATCACCTCACTGAACACAGTGTAACACACCCATCACCTCACTGAACACAGTGTAACACACCCATCACCTCACTGAACACAGTGTAAACACACACCCATCACCTCACTGAACACAGTGTAACACACCATCATCTCATTGAACACAGTGTAAACACACCATCACCTCACTGAACACAGTGTAACACACCATCACCCCATTGAACACAGTGTAACACACCCATCATCTCATTGAACACAGTGTAACACACCATCACCTCAATGAACACAGTGTAACACACCATCACCCCACTGAACACAATGTAACACACCATCACCTCATTGAACACAGTGTAACACACAATCACCTCACTGTACACACAGTGTAACACACCATCACCCCATTTGACACATCGTAACACACCATCACCCCATTGAACACAGTGTAACACACAATCACCTCACTGTACATAGTGTAACACACAATCACCTCATTGAACACAGTGTAACACACAATCACCTCACTGTGCACAGTGTAACACACAATCACCTCATTGAACACAGTGTAACACACTATCACCTCATTGAACACAGTGTAACACACAATCACCTCATTGAACACAGTGCAACACACCCATCACCTCACTGACACACAGTGTAACATACCCATTACCTCATTGAACACAGTGTAACACACCCATCACCTCACTGAACACAGTGTAACACACCATCACCTCACTGAACACAGTGTAACACACCATTACCTTACTGAACACAGTGTAACACACCATTACCTTACTGAACACAATGTAACACACCAATCACCTCACTGAACACAATGTAACACACCAATCACCTCACTAAACACAGTGTTAACAGAACAATCACTCTAAAAACATTCTAAACACACCAGTAACCCACTGAACATAACATGAAAAACACTGTTCACACACACACACACACACACACACACACACACACACACACACACACACACACACACATCTCTCTCTCTCTCTCTCTCTCTCTCTCTCTCTCTCTCTCTCTCTCTCTCTCTCTCTCTCTCTCTCACACACACACACACACACACACACACACTCACACACACACACACACACACACACACACACACACACACACACACACACACATGCACACAGAGGTAACAAAATACACCTAATGGGCTAATGATGATGCACAACTGGTCTGATGAAAGACACAACACTTATGCTTCTTCTCATTCTAACTTGTCCAAAAAAAAATGCCTTGTTCCTGCTTGTCGTGGAACATTACCATATAATCAGGACAAAAAAAAAAACCAAACAGAACTAGCAGAGCAGGGAACTAATCTTGCTTCCATACTCAGTTGGGCTGTCAGAATAATTGCCCTTAGGGAGCTAACTTCACTGCACCATTTTGAAACATGGCTATGTTTTCTCCTTTTCCCTGGCAAGGGGACACACCTCTCTCTGTTCTTTGGAAATCAGATACTTTTCTTTAATGCCTCTGGATCCTCTTAAGCCAAGGTATATGCTTTCTTTTTTGTTTGGTTGAGGAAACTTCTTTCTCTCTTCCATCACAGAGGAGAATGTCAATGTCAGTCAATGTCCTCAAGTTGTGCTAAGTTGCCATCTCTCTCCAGGAGCTGGCTCCATTGCCGTGCACGATGCAATCTCTTTCGCCATCCTCCATGCCCTCAGCTTCCCATGCTGGGTCAAGCATCTGCCCTTTGTGTTGCCATCAGCCCCTTCAAAGCTATATGCATGACACCTGTACCTTTCCCCTTGAACCTTGCAACGGGAGTCATGTGAGAGTTGCTCCTGTGCAGAAGCATGATCCATCTGGAATGTCAATAAACCTTCATGATGGTACGCCTCTGTTGGTCAGTGAGACACTCTCCCTTCTCCAGCTCCACCAGTTCAGTGGAGACCAGCCTGTGTGGCCTGCCACTGTTGGTCACTGTGATACCTTCTTCTCCAGCTCCACGAGTTCAGTGGAGACTAGCCTGCATGGCCTGCCACTGTTGGTCAGTGTGACACCTTCTCCAGCTCCACCAGTTCAGTATCACTTCCCAGGTGTGGAGACTAGCCTGCATGGCCTACCACCTGCTCTGTGCGCTCTACCCCTCGGCTCCCTGACAGTGATGATGAGTGGCTGGAGCTGTTGTATTCATCAGAGGCCTGCACTGCATCTTTCCCTCAGCCAGGCTCAGGGCTGGACGGTCTTCTGCAGGGAGGAGTTTCCAAAAGGTTCTGGCTGCAAAAGGGCATGCCTCAATGACCATTGGCTGGGAAACCTGGATGACCTCGGACTATGACCAGTCCCTTCACAATGCAGCTAAGGCTAGAGTGGATGTGGACAAACACAGTACAGGTGACAACAGTGATGAGATCTATGATGATGATGTTAACGCCAAGTACACTGTTTCAGTGAGGAATTTGGAAGTTTCTCTTGGAAGAACTTTGACCTCCAATGCCTGGTGTTATCCCACCCACCTACCCTTCCCTCCTCCTCCTCCTGCTATTCAGGTGATGCACAGGAAGTCATCCTTTTTTGAAGTTACCATGACTGATGAAATTTCTCGTTCCTTATCAGAGAACAACAGAGCCTTGATAGAAGTTCAGCTTTGGGGTGATAATGAACATTTCAACACTTTCACCTTCAACAGTGATGACATGACATTGGGGAAGGATGTGGAGAGTCAGAGACAGACAGAGGGCAGTGGCCTGCAGTGCGTATGGTGCCAGGGGTCACCTTGGCGGTCAGCAGCTGCTCGAGTCCGTCCATCCCCGCGCCTTGGCTCTGGCACTGAGGGCTGACCACAGGTACTGTTTCTCCGGAACCTGATACCACCACCATCACCATCACCACCACACCATCACCACCACTACCATCATCCATATCCTGTCCACCACTGCCATACCATTCAACAGTCATACCCCATCCCCCCACCCACCCCCTACCCTTCACTTCCACCATCATCATCATCCACACCCTGTCACCTCCTACCCCCACCCCCATCTCATCATCCACACCTGTCTACCACTGCCAGACCATTCACCAGTTATACCCCATCCTCCACCCACTCCCTACCCCTCCCCCCCTCACCACCCCACCCCCATCATCATCATCATCCACACCTGTCCACAACTGCCAGACTATTCATGTCATACCTATCCCCCACCCCTTACCCCCCACTACCACCACCACCATCATCATTCACACCCTGTCCATCACTTGCAAACCATTCATCAGTCATAACCCATCCCCCACCATTCCCTCCACCATCATCATCATTCCCAATCATTCCCATCACTATCCAAGCAAGGATCCCCCCATCCCCCACACCCACACCCCCTCCACCACCATCATCATTCACTGACTGTCATCACCAGTAAATCACTCATCAGCCATCCCCCCCCCCCCCCCCCCCCCACTCCTCCACCACCACAACACCATCATTGTCCACCACTTGCAAAGAAATGGTTAGTCATCCCCCCCCCTCCTCTCTCCCCACCCTGCCATCATCATCAGCAACAGGCTGTCCACCCCAAACCAAGCCATGGTCAGTCAACTCATTCCCCTCTCCATCCCTACTCTAAAACTCCTCATCTCCACCTCATGAGCCGACAACCATTACACAGATTTGTTTTTTTCAATGCATTTATCATTTGAACCTAGCCACAGGTTAAGAGATCAGATCTACAGTGTTCAAACTTTAAAGAAACATGCAGCAAAGGTATTTCGTTTGATCGTTTTTTGATTTCTGTTTTTTTTTTTTTTTTTTTTGTTGTTTGTTTAAATTATGGCTGAAAATTCAATTGGTAATGTGATTTCAAAGTAACTGTTGCTGTAGGCTGTGTTTTCTTTTCTCACTCTTAAACCTCTGTTTATGCCCTTCCCAACACTTTGTAGAGATTAAACACAATGCATCAACTTAAAAAAGTTAGAAAAAAAAAAAAAAGACGAGGGAGAACTTACATCATGTCTCTTTTTAATGGCCAAGGGACTGGCTAAGCTGTTCTGCAACACACACACAACACTTGCATCAAGTCAACTAAAATGCTCACTGCAAGTGAATCACCAGAATATGCATATCCTTCCTTTCCCTTCTGGCTCCCAACACTCCTGACGATCCAACATACATGGGCTACATGGAAAGGTGTTCTGCTGAATCAGCAGTCAACATCAACCTGGTGATTCCCTCTCAGGGCAATACAGGAAGGCTTTCTGCTGAATCAGCAGTCCACATCAACCTGGTGATTCCCTCTCAGGGCAATGCTGAACCAGCAGTCAACATCAACCTGGTGATTCCCTCTCAGGGCAATGCAGGAAGGCTTTCTGCTGAATCAGCAGTCAATATCAAACTGGTGATTCCCTCTCAGGGCAATGCAGGAAGGCTTTCTGCTGAATCAGCAGTCAACATCAACCTGGTGATTCCCTCTCAGGGCAATGCAGGAAGGTTTTCTGCTGAATCAGCAGTCCACATCAACCTGGTGATTCCCTCTCAGGGCAATGCAGGAAGGTTTTCTGCTGAATCAGCAGTCCACATCAACCTGGTGATTCCCTCTCAGGGCAATGCAGGAAGGTTTTCTGCTGAATCAGCAGTCCACATCAACCTGGTGATTCCCTCTCAGGGCAATGCAGGAAGGCGTTCTGCTGAATCAGCAGTCCACATCAACCTGGTGATTCCCTCTCAGGGCAATGCAGGAAGGCGTTCTGCTGAACCAGCAGTCAACATCAAACTGGTGATTCCCTCTCAGGGCAATGCAGGAAGGCGTTCTCTGCTGAATCAGCAGTCCACATCAACCTGGTGATTCCCTCTCAGGGCAATACAGGAAGGCGTTCTGCTGAATCAGCAGTCAACATCAACCTGGTGATTCCCTCTCAGGGCAATGCAGGAAGGTTTTCTGCTGAATCAGCAGTCAACATCAACCTGGTGATTCCCTCTCAGGGCAATGCAGGAAGGTTTTCTGCTGAATCAGCAGTCCACATCAACCTGGTGATTCCCTCTCAGGGCAATGCTGAACCAGCAGTCCACATCAAACTGGTGATTCCCTCTCA
>JADBJO010007890.1:86190-104673 GCA_016801955.1 Conus betulinus
CAGACAGACAGTCAGACAGACAATCAGAGAGAGAGAGTGAGTTACACACAAATATATGTAAACCATACAATGGTACACACACATGGATCCATGCCCATACACCCATACACGCACATACACACACATGTACTCTCAACACAAACACATACAATGATAATAATGTAAAGTAGGTATCCAAGGTCGGACTAGCATGTTGGATAATGTGAAGGTCAGACATCTGCTAGGTCATAGCCAAGAGACTCTTTTGAAAATTCTCTCATCTAAGTCATTAATTGCACAGTGTTGTCTTGAAAGTTTGTAGATGTGATGTAACATATACGGACCAGTCTGCACGGAATCACACCTTCTATAGAAACACTCTTCAGATTTCAGAACACCACTTTTTTTTTTAGAATAACTATAAATCTAATGCAGAAAACATGAACAAACATACTGAGTAACACTGAATTGTTTACTAGTTTGGGATAGTTCATACACCCACCAAAAAAAAAAAAAGAAATAGAAAAAACTGTAAGAAGCCTTTTCATGTTAACATCCATGCAGACCATGCTGGCATTTTTTTTTTTTTTTTTGCTTGTGTGTCTTGTTTTTTCTTCTCTGCTTTGGTCTTCCCTTTCTTCAGACTGACCTGAGGCAGGCTTTGAGCATGGACACTTTGGTGCTGGCGTTTCCACTGCTACAGGCCAGCTTGTACTTCACCATCTGAAAACATCATTACCATTCCCCACATCTGAAACACATCATCACCATTCCCAACATCTGATTACATCATCAGTATTCTCCCCACATCTGAAAACAGCATCAGTATTCTCCCCACATCTGAAAACAGCATCAGTATTCTCCCCACATCTGAAAAACAGCATCAGTATTCTCCCCACATCTGAAAACAGCATCAGTATTCTCCCCTGATCTGAAAACATCAGTATTCTCCCCTGATCTGAAAACATCATCAGTATTCTCCCCACATCTGAAAACATCATCACCATTCCCCACATCTGAAAACATCATCAGTATTCTCCACATCTGAAAACATCATCAGTATTCTCCCCACATCTGAAAACATCATCAGTATTCTTCCCTGATCCGAAAACATTATCGGTATTCTCCCCTGATCTGAAAACATCATCAGTATTCTCCCCACATCTGAAAACAGCGTCAGTATTCTCCCCACATCTGAAAACATCATCAGTATTCTCCCCTGATCCGAAAACATCACCACCATTCCCGACATCTGAAAACATCATCGGCATTCCCCACATCTGAAAACATCATCAGTATTCTCCCCACATCTGAAAACATCATCAGTATTCTTTCCTGATCCGAAAACATCATCAGTACTCTCCCACATCTGAAAACATCATCGGTATTCCCCACATCTGAAAACATCATCAGTATTCCCCACATCTGAAAACATCATCAGTATTCTCCCCTGATCTGAAAACATCATCAGTATTCCCCACATCTGAAAACATCATCAGTATTCTCCCCTGATCTGAAAACATCATCAGTATTCCCCACATCTGAAAACATCATCAGTATTCCCCACATCTGAAAACATCATCAGTATTCCCCACATCTGAAAAAACATCATCAGTATTCTCCCCTGATCTGAAAACATCATCAGTATTCCCCACATCTGAAAACATCATCAGTATTCTCCGGAAGTGGGCAGGAGGCACACCATGTCCTTTATGGATAAGAGCTGGGGCGTAGGATGAACATTATCAAACCTCAAATCCATACAAAACAAATACACATAAAGTGATATCACAGGAATTATTTCCTGTTCTGAGGCTAAGAGATCTTCATAAACACAAACCCCTTGCTCACACACTCCTCCCCTTGGCACCTCCTTTCCCCCTCCACCTCCCTTATTATTACATCACACACCATCTGTTTAATCCAATTATGTCTATGTATAATATCAGCAGGCACAAACAGACCTCACATTCATTTAAACTCACTCCCCTTCATACAGGTGTGAGTGAAGATGAGCAAATAACTGGGAAAGTGGTGAAATCTTTCACTGCACAAAACATGTGGTGCCTTTCAATCATTCCACGTTGTCAGTGATGACGGACAGGCCATGTGACAATGCAGGATTGGCGGCCTTAGCCATGCCTGAGGACTTGAGGGTACAGAGTTACAGGGGACATCACTCTGGCCAATATCATCGGAACAATATGGGATCACATTCAAATAATGATAAAATGAAATAACTTATTTTGGTTTCTCTGTGTGTGTGTGCGTGCGTGCATGCATGCATGTGTGTGTGTGTGGTGTGTGTGTGTGTGTGTGTGTGTGTGTGTGTGTGTGTGTGTGTGTGTGTGTGTGTGTGTGTGTGTGTGTGTGTGTGGTGTGCATGTGTGTGAGTTTGTAATACATAAAGCGATGATGTTCAGCAGCTACAAAGAGAAATACAGTACACTCACGGCAGCCTCTTCTGTTCTTCCCAGCATTCTGCAAAAAGAACATCATGACTTCATTCATGACTTCATCAATCCTGGACACAAAAGTACATCATGACTTCATTCATGACTTCATCAATCCTGGGACACAGAAAGAACATCATGACTTCATTCATGACTTCATCAATCCTGGACACAAAAAGAACATCATGACTTCATTCATGACATCATCAATCCTGGGACACAAAAAGTACTTCATGACTTCATTCATGACTTCGTCAATCCTTGAACACAAAAACAACATCATGACTTCATTCATGACTTCAAACAATCCTTGGACACAAAAAGGACTTCATGACTTTGTTCATGACTTTGTCAATCACTGAACATTAAAAGTCCATCATGACTTGATTCATGACTTCACCAATCCACCAAGATAAAGAGCAGATCATTGCTTGCCCTTTGTGTAGTCAAACAATCTACACAGATATCAGATTATTACTTCACCAGTTTCTTCATCATCCCTTGAACATAAAAATCGGATAAGTACTTCTTCATTATGTCATCAGTCCATTAGCTTGGACAGCATATAGTTATTTTATTCATTGTTGAATCAATCCTTCAATACAAACAAGTAAAAAAAAAGCATTCCTTTATTCACAATTTCAATCATTCGTGAACTCAAAAATCCAAATGTATGAAGTCAAAAAACGATTGCTACAGACGAGAGGATTAGTACAGAAAATGCAAATGAGTTCTTATGAATACTGGATGACCCACCGACACAATTCAGGACAAGAGTGCCTGGCTGCTAAGTCTTCAGCACAAACACTAATAATGAAGTAAAAGAACAGACACAGACTGGGAATGAACAATGCTTTTTACATCCAGTCCTCGCCCTGAGTAGGGACTACAACATGCAGTGAAATCAATTAATGAAAAAAAAAAAAAAAAAAAAAAAAAAAAAAAAGCAAAGCGTCATGTAATCATAAAAGAACATCAAATGAAAATAGAAGATAAATGAAAATGAAACAAAAATAAGAATAATAATTAACAAACAAAAAATAGAAATAAAAATGAAGAGGAAGGAGACAGTGGGGGTAGAGAGTGAGGTGGGCTGGGGGAACATATGTAAAATGTACTACAACGTACAAGATTAGCATGTATGAAAACAGACAATAAAATGAAGAAGACAAAGTACGTACATATTTTTGAACACACATACACGCACGCTGGCAACAAAAGAAGCATGCAAAAAGTGACTAGAACTACAATACAAAACTACAAAAGAGAGAGAGACAGAGAGAGGGAGAGAGAGGACGAGGAGAGAGAGGGAGAGAGAGAGAGAGGGAGAGCATGTCTTTGTTCCCGTCCATCACAAGTAATACTAAGAAAAGAAATCCAAGTTTCCCATCAAATGCACATTCCTCCTGACATGAAAACTGTGTAAACCCTGATCTCTGGGGGAAAAAAAAGAAAGGAAACTTACGACAGTGTGTCAACTAATTCAGCATGTTCGAAGTGCCCCCTTAGGTAACCCAGGTAATGATTGGCCGCCACAGGGCGACTCAGCAACTCCTGCTGGAAGATGGAACGCTTGACCGAGTCCTTCAGGTGCAGCACTGCCTGTAACACACACCGCCCACACACTGTTCATCACACACCTTACTGCCTGTGACACACACCGCCCTGCCTGTGACACACACCTCACTGTCTGTGATACACACACCGCCCACACACTGGTCATCACACACCTCACTGCCTGTGACACACACCTCCCTGCCTGTGACACACACCTCACTGCCTGTGATACACACCTCACTGCCTGTGACACACACCTCACTGCCTGTGACACACACCTCGCTGCCTGAGACACACACCACCCACACACGGTTCATCACACACCTCACTGCCTGTGACACACACCTCACTGCCTGTGACACACACCGCCCACACATGGTTCATCACACACCTCACTGCCTGTGACACACACCTCGCTGCCTGTGACACACACCATACACACACTGGTCATCACACACCTCATGCCTGTGACACACACCTCACTGCCTGTGACACACACCTCATTGCCTGTGACACACACCATAGACACACTGGTCAGTTACACACCTCACTGCATGTGACACACACCTCACTGCCTGTAACACACACCACCCACACACTGGTCATCACACACTTCACTGCCTGTGACACACACCATACACACACCGGTCAGTCACACACCTCATTGCTGTGACACACATCTCACTGCCTGTGACACACACCTCACTGCATGTGACACACACCTCACTGCCTGTGACACACACCATACACACACGGTCAGTCACACACCTCATTGCCTGTGACACACATCTCATTGCCTGTGACACACACCTCATTGCCTGTGACACACACCTCATTGCCTGTGATACACACCTCATTGCCTGTAACACACACCGCCCACACACTGGCCATCACACACCTCACTGCCTGTGACACACACACTCACTGCCTGTGACACACATCTCACTGCCTGTGACACACACCTCATTGCCTGTGACACACACCATACACACACTGGTCATCACACACACCTCATTGCCTGTGACACACATCTCACTGCCTGTGACACACACGTCACTGCATGTGACACACACGTCACTGCCTGTGACACACACCATGCACACACTGGTCATCACACACACCTCATTGCCCTGAGAGACACACACCATACACACACTGGTCAGTCACACGCCTCATGCCAGCAGGATCTTTACTGGTGATTCAAATGCTTCATCATGTTAACAGATGATGTTCTAAATCTACAAGGTAAGTAGTAATCTGTGGTTGAGCTCACATCCAACAAGAGCAATTTTCCATTTTCACTTTTTTTTTTTTTTTTGTTACACATTTCCTAGTTGGGAGGAAAGCCAACTTGTGTTGGTGGGAGGAAAACCAGCGTGCGTTGAATCACAGCCCTCAGCTTACATCCCCTTGCAGGCAGTTAGGTTACCCACTGAGCCCTGCACTGTTTCAGCAGACATGAGCAGAACGCCCACTGGACAAACTCACTGTACTATACCAGCAGAGCAGAACGCCCCACTGCACAAACTCACTGTACTATACCAGCAGAGCAGAACGCCCTGCTGGACAAACTCACTGTACTATATCAGCAGAGCAGAACGCCCCACTGGACAAACTCACTGTACTATATCAGCAGAGCAGAACGCCCCACTGGACAAACTCACTGTACTATATCAGCAGAGCAGAACGTCCCACTGGACAAACTCACTGTACTATATCAGCAGAGCAGAACGCCCCACTGCACAAACTCACTGTACTATATCATCATCAGCAGAGCAGAACGCACCACTGCACAAATTCACTGTATTATATCAGCAGAGCAGAGAACGCCCCACTGGACAAACTCACTGTACTATATCGGCAGAGCAGAACGCCCCACTGCACAAACTCACTGTACTATATCAGCAGAGCAGAACGCCCCACTGCACAAACTCACTGTACTATATCATTATCAGCAGAGCAGAACACCCCACTGCACAAATTCACTGTAGTATATCATTATCAGCAGAGCAGAACGCCCCACTGCACAAATTCACTGTACTATATCAGCAGAGCAGAACGCCCCACTGCACAAAGTCACTGTACTATATCAGGAGAGCAGAACGCCCCACTGCACAAGCTCACTGTACTATATCAGCAGAGCAGAACGCCCCACTGCACAAACTCACTGTACTATATCATTATCAGCAAAGCAGAACGCCCCACTGCACAAACTCGCTGTACTATATCATTATCAGCAGAGCAGAACGCCCCACTGCACAAACTCGCTGTACTATATCATTATCAGCAAAGCAGAACGCCCCACTGCACAAACTCACTGTACTATATCATTATCAGCAGAGCAGAACGCCCACTGCACAAACTCACTGTACTATATCAGCAGAGCAGAACGCCCCACTGCACAAACTCACTGTACTATATCATTATCAGCAAAGCAGAACGCCCCACTGCACAAATTCACTGTACTATATCAGCAGAGCAGAACGTCCCACTGCACAAACTCACTGTACTATATCATATTATCAGCAGAGCAGAACGCCCCACTGCACAAACTCACAGCGGTGATGGCGTTGCCATCCATCCAGGTGATAGCCTGGTCCAACAGGGACAGCTTGTCACCCAGCGCCCGGTAACACTCCAGGGAGTAAGGCTGCAGCACAAAACCACCCTGCACCCCTCAGACACAAATTAGTGCATACCAGCTTATACGTAAGTACATATATATATATATATATATATATATATATATATATATATATATATATATATATATATATATATATATATATATATATATATATATCTGCACAAGCTAACACTATTCAAATACAAATCAATAAAAAGAAGGAAGGAAAAGGACAGGGGAGGGACAGAAAGAGAGAAAAGGGCACTCACCCAACCCTCCACACGTACATTCACACACAGGACAGCTATTGACTTTTTTGTATGTAAAAGAAAGGAAAGGAAAAGGGGGACACAGACCGAGTGAGAGAGAAAAGGCTCACACAAGCACACGAACAAATGCTGGCACAGATTGTAAATCAGACAGATTCAGAGTCAGGACTAGCCATGGAGGCTTGTTCCTCCTTTCTCACATTATTTCACTCACAGATGAAAATAATGAAACAGAAATTCATTGGGGGGAAAAATCAGAATGGTGGGAAAACAAATCATCTCTTTCTCATTCTTGAAACTTGCAATGGTGGAGCTCTACATTACTGTCTACACCTGTCCGCTTAATAAACAAGGACAACTCTTGTTCTCCATGAAAAACACTCAAGTCAGATCAAACAAGTTCATTCCATTCATAGATAATCAGTACAAGAAAATAATTGTGTAGCTTTTCTCTTCTTGTATCCTGTACTGTTTTGACAAAGCCAATTCTAAATGATCTGGTGAGGTTTTCCTCCCTTCTTCTTCCAACACCGTGAGCCAGTGAAGTACTGTTATGGTGAAGCAAGTTTTAGAAGAAATCCTAATGGACTTTTTCAGCTAATGACTATACATACAAAAGCCATATAAATTTACACAGTGGTAGACTATATGCTAGACTGTGACACAGCAAAGTTGTATAATTTCATTGGTCACATCTGTGATTAAACAAGCTGTTGGAATGATAACACTGATGATGTGATAATTTATTGGCCTTTATTTATCTCAGAAATGTGCATCACAGCCAATTCAAACACAATGAAATTAGAATGTGTCACAGAACATTACATTTCTGAATCTGTACAGCTGTTTAATGAGATGAGCCAAAATCACGGCAACTGGAGTAAAGCAGCACAGCCACAACCTTCACACTGACCATCCAAACATGCCATGAAGGGAAGACTAAAGCACAGCAATAACCTTTTAACTGACCATCCAAGCCACAACCTTTAAACTGACCATCCAAGCCATAACCATTTAACTGACCATCCAAGCCATAACCTTTAAAACTGACCATCCAAACCATAACCTTCACACTGACCATCCAAGTCATAACCTTTAAACTGACCATCCAAGCCATAACCTTTAAACTGACCATTGTAGCCACAACCTTCACACTGACCATCCAAACCCATAACCTTTAAACTGACCATCCAAGCCATAACCTTTTTAAACTGACCATCCAAGCCATAACCTTCAAACTGACCATCCAAGCCACAACCTTTAAACTGACCATCCAAGCCACAACCTTTAAATGACCAAGCCACAACCTTTAACTGACCATCCAAACATACCATAAAGGGAAGGCTACACTGCCAGCCACTCTGCCAGGACTGACTACAGGGGAAAAGCAGTTGGCCTGGTATCTGGAGTACAGACAGACTGCACAGTCAGCACAGCTTCAGCTACAGTGACACACGGCCACACTGCACAGTCTGCACGCTACAGTGACACATGGCCACACTGCACAGTCTGCACAGCTACAGTGACACATGGCCACACTGCACAGTCAACACAGCTACAGTGACACACGGCCACACTACACAGTCAGCACAGCTTCAGCTACAGTGACACACGGCCCACACTGCACAGTCTGCACAGCTACAGTGACACATGACCACACTGCACAGTCTGCACAGCTACAGTGACACATGGCCACACTGCACAGTCAGCACAGCTTCAGCTACAGTGACACACGGCCACACTGCACAGTCAGCACGCTACAGCTACAGGGACACATGGCCACACTGCACAGTCAGCACAGCTTCAGCTACAGTGACACATTGCCGCACTGCACAGTCAGAACAGCTTCAGCTACAGTGACACATGGCCACACTGCAACAGTCAGCACAGCTACAGTGACACATGGCCACACTGCACAGTCAGCACAGCTACAGCTACAGTGACACATGGCCACACTGCACAGTCAGCACAGCTTCAGCTACAGGGACACATGGCCACACTGCACAGTCACCACAGCTTCAGCTACAGTGACACATGGCCACACTGCACAGTCAGCACAGCTACAGCTACAGTGACACATGGCCACACTGCACAGTCAGCACAGCTTCAGCTACAGTGACACATGGCCACACTGCACAGTCAGAACAGCTTCAGCTACAGTTATACATGGCCACACTGCACAGTCACCACAGCTAGTGACACACACGGCCACACTGCACAGTCAGCACAGCTACAGCTACAGGGACACATGGCCACACTGCACAGTCAGCACAGCTACAGCTACAGCGACACATGGCCACACTGCACAGTCAAACAGCTTCAGCTACAGTGGCACACAGCCACACTGCACAGCCACACAGTGCACAGCCACACTGCACAGTCCACCACAGCTTCAGCTACAGTGACACATGGGCCACACTGCACAGTCAGCACAGTTTCAGCTACAGTGACACATGGCCACACTGCACAGTCAGCACAGCTTCAGCTACAGTGACATATGGCCACACTGCACAGTCAGCACAGCTCTACAGTGACACATGGCACACACTGCACAGTCAACACACACTTCAGCTACAGTGACACACGCCACACTGCACAGTCAGCACAGCTTCAGCTACAGTGACACATGGCCACACTGCACAGTCAGCACAGCTTCAGCTACAGTGACACATGGCCACACACTGCACAGTCAGCACAGCTTCAGCTACAGTGACACACATGCTTCACTACACTGCACAGTCAGCACAGCTACAGTGACACATGGCCACACTGCACAGTCAGCAGAGCTACAGTGACACATGGCCACACTGCACAGTCAGAACAGCTTCAGCTACAGTGACACATGGCCACACACAGATGCTTACCTCCCCTTTCATGATGCGTCTCAATGTCAGTTCAATCGGCATCTTGCTCCATCTCTCTCTCTGGCAGACTGAAAAATAAAAAGCAGCATTATTAATCGCTTTTCACCTGTCAGTCTCCCTCGTTTATTCCTTACTCACCAAGAAAGAAAAAAGACCCAGCGCCAAGCAGGCTCCACCACTATACATCATTGTCACTGGAAGGGGGTTGACCAGATCATCTTCAGCATATTCTGGATCAGACCCAGACACCACCCAACACCGCTGAAGTGACTCAGCAGCAGCACAGTGTCTTCTCTAACTTAACTCCTCACAACGACCTGTGTTGACTGCTCCCTGTGGAGTGCTGGTGTGGGGCTGCAACAGGACAACCCAGGTGTAGCTGTGTCTATGGAGCTTGGAATGAAGCAAGTAATGCCACTGAGGGGCCATGGAAGAGGAGACAGCCCAAAACAACCTGCATGCCACACGTAGCCTATGGAAAAGCAGACAGCCCCAAACAACCTGCATGCCACACGTAGCCTATGGAAGAGCAGACAGCCCAAAACAACCTACATGCCACACGTAGCCTATGGAAGAGCAGACAGCCCAAAACAACCTACATGCCACACGTAGCCTATGGAAGAGCAGACAGCCCAAAACAACCTACATGCCACACGTAGCCTGTCTTGCATCCTATCCACACACTGTGTGCATTTTCATGTCTGTGAAGCTGTATCTGTCTCCCTTACTGCCATGCACTCACACACAGGGCTATCTTCCACAAAATAATAGATAAGTTGCACTGTAATACACTCAAATAGACTAATACATATGTACAGAAAGGGAGGAGAGGCACCTTTTCATTGGTATGGATGCTGTTTCGGAGAAATTCAAAATGTCATGGCACATCAATATGCCCCACTAGTGTGGAAGCCATGTAGGGAAAGACAACTTTATTGCTGCAATACTCTACGTAATATGATGGAAAGTGTGGACAAAATCAAGCATTTTTTACATTCCTGTAAAACACACACACACACACACACACACACACACACACACACGCACACACTCATATTAGCTCTCTCCCCCTCTCTCTCTTTCTCTCATGGTCACATCCTCTTGTATCTACATACAGACATCTATATGTGAAAAGTCACCAACACATGTACACATGTGTGCGCACACACACACACACACACACACACACACACACACACACACACACACACACACACGCACTGACCAGCAGCTGTTTACGGAGCTGGTTGATTTCCTGCTGCATTTGGTCCATGTCCATGGAGCCAGCTCTTTTCCCCATCCCAACCACTGAAACATCATCACACAGCCTCTGTGTGTGTGTGTGTGTGTGTGTGTGTGTGTGTGTGTGTGTGGTGTGTGTGTGTTGTATGTGCGTGTTATGTGTGTGTGTGTGTGTTATGTGTGTGTGTGTGTGTGTGTGTGTGTGTGTGTGTGTGTGTTGTTTTTGTGCGCGTGTGTTGTGTGTGTGTGTGTTGTGTGTGTGTGTGTGTGTGTGTATGTGTGTGTGTGTGTGTATGTGTGTGTGTGTGTGTGTGTGTGTGTGTGTGTGTGTGTGTTTGTGTGTGCGTGTGTTTTGTGTGTGTGTGTGTGTGTGTGTGTGGTGTGTGTGTGTGTGTGTGCGTGTATGTGAGAGAGTGTGTGTGTGTGTGTGTGTGAAAGGTAAACAGTGAGGCAATCAGGTAATCCATGTCTCAATAAAATGGGGCGATTTGAAAAATGGGGTGAAATTTTGTCGCCTAACTTTTTTTTACATGTTGAATGGTGTTCAAGAATGCAATATTGAGGTGCTCCATTCAAAATCTCACTCACCTCAGTTTTGCCAACATCGTCCAAATCACACACACACACACATTTACACTCCATCGCCCCATTCTGTTCAAACGCCACTTCCCGGTATCTCTCTACTGTTTGCCTTTTACAAAAGTTGTGATGCCCTGACCATCTCACTGTTTCGCCTTTTACAAACTCATACTGACTTGGGGGTGGATACACTCCATAGTATGGCTCAGAGAGCCCCCCGAAGTGCCGCCTAATAGTTGCGACATTTCGCCCCATTTTCACATCACCCCACTTATGCCATTTTAAAGGCATGTGTGTGTGTGTGTGTGTGTGTGTGTGTGTGTGTGTGTGTGTGTGTGTGTGTGTGTGTGTGTGTGTGTAAGTGTGCGTGTGTGTGTGTGTGTGTGCGTGAATTTGTATGCGTGTATGTGCATGTGTGAGTGTGTGTGCATGCGTGCATGCATGCGTGGGTATGATGAGCGTACATGCGTGCATATGTGTACATGCCTGAGTCTGTTTCTCGGTAAGTGGTGCCACTCTTTGTGAGGAGAGTACAGAAGGTAGTATTAGCGGCAAATCAGTTAACCATTTAGTCTATCTTTTCGACTGCATGCAAATGCAAACTGTTAGTATTGCAATAAATGAGTATTTTCTGATCATTACCTACAGTTTTATTTTCAGTACACTGACTGATCAATAACTGTGGTTCGGTTGTGTGAAATGTTATAAATCACAATACCTACTTTGAAACGCATTCTTTCAGTTCTTACGATGAAATTACAGTTAAGAGAAGGACGGTGTCATACAGACCATCAAATTTGTCAGGCAAGTGTTCCACTGCTTGTCTTCTCCATGCATACAGTAAGAATCAGACACTGTGGCATACAGACCATCAAAATTTGTCAGGCAAGTGTTCCACTGCTTGTCTTCTCCATGCATACAGTAAGAATCAGGACACTGTGGCATACAGACCATCAAATTTGTCAGGCAAGTGTTCCACTGCTTGTCTTCTCCATGCATACAGTAAGAACAGACACTTGTGATACAGACCATCAAATTTTGTCAGGCAAAGTGTTCCACTGCTTTGTCTTCTCCATGCATACAGTAAGAATCAGACATTGTGGCATAGTCTGGGTTCCTGTTCAAAGCATTTCATTGTTTCTAACATGTGATTTTTCAGAGTCAAAATGCATCCCTCAAAAGCAAAAGAAGAGAACAGAATCAGCACCCCACCAATTCCCAGCAAGGGGGCCTGTGGTCCCCAGGCCCTACCTTCCCTCAATGCTCAAGACTGGTTGGAGCTGCCGGAGGGAGGGTCACCACCATCGTCACTCTGGGGAACGACGCCTCCGACCCCGCCCCTATTGTGAGACGCTGCAGAGTAACAGAATCACTGTGTCAGTCGAACTAGTGCTCTGAACAGAAACATCTGATCTGATACAACATTTTCTATTTCTAGTTGACTCCGTCTTATCACTTGATTTTGCTAAGAATACCTTGCTCTGTTTCCAGGGTCACCAGCACTCACCACACTGATGTTCAGAAATGGAGGTTTGATTCTGCCATCATGCTTCTCTGGTGTCTTTTTTTAATTCCAGCATCTTCCTTGTTATCATACATTTTTTTCTTTATATGATTTAACAGCTTTGTTTTTCATTTCCCCCCCCCCCCCCCCCCCCCCCCCCCCCCCCCCCGATCTAAAAGTATTGTCTTTTCTTAAATTCAAGGCTTTTTTTTTCTTGACATGATCTTAAAAGGCTCCACTCTGTTTCTTGGGGGTTCATTTCAAAGTTTTCTTTTTCTATACTTGATTTTCAAGGCTTTTCTTTCTCTTCCTTTTTTCCTTTTCTTTTCGGTAAGTTTTTGGGAAGGGAAGGACAGCAATGGGAGATGGGCTAGATTTCAAATGTTGTGATTTTTCTTTTTGCCTGATAGTGAAGGCTTCTTTTAATTTCCTTCGTTTAATGCCAAAGGCTTCCTTTATATTGCTTTATATTGCTATATTTTTTAAAGGCTTTTTCAAACATTTACTTGATGCCAAAGGCTTCCTTTATTGTGCTTGATTTCAAAGATTTCTCATTATTCGTTTGCCTGATTTCAAACGTCTTTTATTATCTTTGCCTGATCGCGAAGTCTTCTTTATTATTTTTGCTTGATTTCAAAACTGTCAATTTTTACTTTTACCTTGTGTGTGTGTGTGTGTGTGTGTGTGTGTATGTGTGTGTGTGTGTGTGTGTGTGGTGTGTGTGTGTGTGGGTGGTGTGTGTGTTGTGTCTGTGTGTGTGTGTGGGGTGAGTGTGTGTTGTAGTGTGTGTGTGTGTGGGGGGGTGTGTCTTCTTTTATTATCTTTTGCTTGATTTCAAAAACTTTCATTATTACTTTTACTTGATTTAAAGTTTTTTGTTGTTGTTGATGAGCTGCCCTCTCCCCAACAGTGACAGCTGACGTAAATATTCCACATCAACATCTGTGCATAAACATCAATGTAGCCTAACCAATCCTTGTTCCCCTCATGGCAACACCAAAAATATGGAATGAAACATTCAGAGGTTAGATCTGAATTAAACCATCACAATTTTTCTTTCCCTCAATCCTTTTTGTTCCCTCTCCCCCAGCGCGTGCAGTGGAACAGAATGAAATATTCTGAACAAAAGTCACTAACACCTCAGTTCACCTCTGCCAACCTCTTGCCTCATGCCTCATTCCACAACTAAAGAGCTAAGAGACTGAAGTAACTGATGTCACTTCTGAGCCACATTATCAACTTAAACCAAAACAATTACAACTTTCAACACTAGGCAAACACAAAGCATTTTCCATGGAAACCAATCTGAGAACTCGCAAGTCTATGATCTAATCATTTCACTTAAAAAAGGGGGCTATCAGTGTAGAAAAAAAAGGTAGCTAAGCAAACATCCTCCATAACCTAGACACAGCACAAACTCACAAAAGAAACTTGCATCCTCCATCACCTAAAGACACAGCCGATTTCACCAAACTAAAAACATGGACATAATCTAATAACACAGCAGAACACACCAGAGAAACAGACATCTTCACCTAAGACACAGCAGAGCATGCTACAGAAACAGACGTCATCACCTAAAGAAACAGCAGAGCATGCTAACAAAACAAGACACATCATTACCTGAAGACAGAAGAGAACACACCAGAGAAACAGACATCATTACCTAAAGACATAGCAGAACACACCTGAGAAACAGACATCATTACCTAAAGACATAGCAGAACACACCAGAGAAACAGACATCATCACCTAAGACATAGCAGAACACACCAGAGAAACAGATATCATTACCTAAAGACATAGCAGAACACACCAGAGAACAGACATCATCACCTAAAGACATAGCAGAACACACTGAAGAGACATCATGAACTAAACACACAGCAGACCATACATACAGCAACCACACAGCAAGCCAAACCTAGCCCTCCACGGCAGTGCAAGACTTACTGAGCGTCAGACTCTGGGAGCGGACGTGGCTGGCGGCTTTGGTGGAAGCTGCCAAGGCGTGCTTTGGTTCAGGCACACTGGGCAGGGTGCGTAAGCTGGCTGGTGGGGGGATGCTGGAGGGGACAGGGGTGTCAGGGAGGACAGGTCTGGGCTTTTCTACCAGAGTCTGACAGGCAAGCCACCGTCAGCAATCACATCATCATTCTAGGTATATCCATCCACAACATTCATGGATGTGTGCAAATACATGCACACACAAGATACAGACAGACAGACAGGCAGATATATGGATAGAGATAGACAGATAGATAGACAGAATAGATAAAGACAGATATGTGTGTGTGTGTGTGCGTGTGTGTGTGTGTGTGTGTGTGTGGTGTGTGTGTGTGTGTGTGTGTGTGGTGTGTGTGTACATAACATATATCTATATCCATATCTAACATATATATCTATATCCATATCTCTCTCTCTCTCTATATATTGAATCAATCAATCAATCATTTAATCAATCAATCAATCAATCAATCAATCTATCTATCTATCTATCTACCTTCACTCATGTAGGCTCAAAAGATTTTCCCTTACCTTCAATACCCTTTACTTAACTATTTCACAATTTTCAGCAGTTCATTTACTCAGAGCACTCTCTTCTTGTTTTACTTTTCTACACATTTGCTGGCTGCTCTGGGGTGCCTCTGGATTCTGTTTTTGAACCCTTGGCGGTGAAAATACCACAGAATTATAGGCTGAGACAACATCTCCATCTGATGTCGTAAGAGCACAGACAGAATCAGTAGTGTCTCACCGATGAGTGAGGAAGAAGAAGCCTCCGAGCTGGTGATATAAATGGCTCTGTTTTCAAGATGGACGACAATGACCCACATGCTGCTTGTGAAGGACTTTACAATATGATTGGATTTGACACCCTGATTTTTCATTCCCATTTTCTTTCTCTCACATTACCTCCCCCCCCCCCCCCCCCCCCCACTTCCCCTTCTTTTTTTTTTTTTTTTTTGAATCTTTGTCAAAGCACTAATGTTATGATGATGAAAATCAATAGCCTGCAATTGTCTTCCCCCACTACTAAATTGTTCAGCATAAATATTGTTTGGTCAATCAGTGGAATATTGCATGTCTCAGATGATCCAAATAAAGGCTGTTCTGCACAATCCTTAGCTGCTGTCAGCCCTTCTGTGACCAGCAATGCTTGGGGTTAGTAAACACATCGAGCTGACCACTCTTACTGTGGACTGCTTTGGGATGCCACTAGGTGGTAAGAATACCATGGAACTGCAGACTGTGGATTGACCTCTGTTTGATGCCAAGGAACACAGACACAATCAGCTGTGTCTCACTGACAAGTCCTAGCCAGTGGACTAAATGCCTCGGAGCAAGTGATATTCTATTAATGGTCCTATATTTTCAAAATGAATGACGTCAGTCTCCTTATGCTGCGAGAGAAGGATTTTATATTTTCAATCCAACACTCTGATTTTTACATTCCCAGTTTTTTTTCTCTCATCAACCCCCCGACCCCCCCCCCCCCCCCCCCCCCCCCTTTCCCCTTTATTTTAATTTTTTGGGTAAGACTCTTTGTCAAATCATTCATGATTCACAATATAAAGGGGGAATTGTTAGCCGGCACTTATTTTTTTTCCCACTACTGATATGAAAAACAACAGGAATTCCATGAGTTATCAGACATTGTATACTTGATTTCCGGCAACTTGAAGCCTTCATACTTGTCACATGTTAGATAGATGGTGTTTTAGTTCCTTTTTTCTCTGTGTGTGTGCGTGTGTGTGTGTGTGTGTGTGTGTGTGTGTGTGTGTGTGTGTGGTGTGTGTGTGTGTGTGTATGTGTGTGTGTGTGCGTGTGTGTGTGTGTGTGTGTGGTGTGTCACAGCAGCCCTGTCAAATCCAGGAAACAAACTCAGAGGTCAGAGGAGGCAGCACATCTTCCACAGGAAAACCAGGACAAAACAGAAGGGATGGGGAAGCTGAGGGATAGGGTGGGTGGGGTGACAGGGTGGGGGAAGTGGAAGTGCAAGGAGAGAACTGAGCGTTGGAGAGTTGGGAGGGAAACAAAGTGAAAGCATTTGTTTGTTTTTTTTTTAGCAAGAGTGCACTGTGCCAGAGAATACTTTAGAACATGAGTGACATTGGATACTAAACCTGTGTAAACACTCCCCTCTTGTCAAGTCACTTGTTTTTGTTGGAAAACCATCTGGTTTCATTTTACCTTGCCACACCACACACATCACACACACACCACCCACACACACACACACACACAAACACTCACACACACACACACACACACACAAACACACACACCACACACACACACACCACACCACACACCAAACACAACCACACACAGCACACTTATACATGTCAATTCATAAGACTCACCAATAGTCCCACCCCACCCTTCCAATTACCACCCTCTCTCGCTATCTCTCTCTCTCTCTCTGCTCTCGGTGCTCTCTCTCTCTCAACATCTCCTCTCTCTCTCTCTCTCTCTCAGAGAGAAGTATCTTTGAAAATATCAGTTTAATGTAATTCAAACTCTTGCAAGTACACACCCGCCTAGATATGCGAAATTAGGTAAGCCAGACAGACCTGCCTAGGACCCCAAAATACTCTCCAGTTTCACTTCCAGCTATAAGTGTGTTCAGAAGTATGATCATGATATCATTTTCTACAAATGATCTTTCAGTGTCTTCTTCCTTGAACTAACAAAACTGGATTCTGGTCAACACTTTGAGTGTATTAATATTTTTTTTTGCTTTTCCTTTCACAAACATGAACACCAAGGTTCAAGTGATTTGACTTTTTTTTTTTTTTTTTTTTTTAAATTAGGAATCTGTGATGTTTTGTAATAGAAACCATTTTTTGGAATCTGTCTTAGACTGATGTTTGACATATCTATATGAACGTCATCAATTGTTGGTCCTTCCCCTACCTGATCAAGACATCTGTCCTAACAATGAATGCAGCTCACTGTGACAAAGCTGTCTGTCTTCTGTAGTCATCTTTAGCACAGGAATTTCTCTGTGTCAATACACGCAGGCACTGACACCACCACCAATTTTTTTTTTTTTTTTTCTTGTTTACATAGCCGAAATTCCAGCAACTTTCCAAGTAGGCCTTTCTTTGGGACGCCACTACGATTTCTCATTCTGATTCAGTTTCATACAGTCTCCAAGAGGGCCATTTCTCTGCATAAAACACCACCACCACTGGCATCACATGACTGCTCTTCCGGCACGGTCTCACTTGTGTGGCAAAAAACCCTCAGCAACCCACATAGAGTAGAAACAAGATCAAAGGTTTCACAGTCCGGCAAGATCTAGTTTTTTGTGTTTTTTTTAACTTGTCTATTGATCCCTAATTTTGGGGGCCTGAACATGGACACAACAACACAATCCTGGCACTAAGGTAGGATCCTAGTT
>JADBJO010007891.1:2500-10000 GCA_016801955.1 Conus betulinus
CCTCCCCTCTATCTCTCCCCTCTCTCTCCTCTCTCTCTCTCGCGCTCTCTCTCTCTCTCTCTCTCCCTTTCTATATATCTCTTTCCCCCCTCTCTCTCCCTCCTTCTCTCTCTCCCTCTGTCCCTCTCTCTCTCTCTCTCTCTCTCTCTCTCTCTCTCTTCTCTCTCTCTCTCTCTCTCTCTCTCTCTATCTCTCTTTTCCTCTTTCTAACGAATTTTTGTACATTATCGGTGGGGATTTAAATGCACGAATTGGGGAGTGGGGGGTTGACTGAGGATGTAAATGATGTTATTTTCGACAATGACCAGAAATGTATATGCACGCAAGTCCATGGACCCAATAATCAAAAACTTCGGCAAAAAATTAATTGAACTATGTGTGAGTTTCAGTCTGACCCCCCCCCCCCCCCCCCCCCCCCTAAATGGATTGGCAATGGTACAGAGTACACTACAGAATACACAACTAGAGAAACAAGAGAGGAAATTTGTAAACATAATTAGATGGGACTCAAGTAAATCACAGGAATATACACAGTTTTTTTTGAAACAGAAGTAGCACAAAGAAGGCTAGAGAACAGATAACAGAAGAGGTGGAGCAAGATATAGACGCAAGTATACAAAATTTCAATACATTATTGAAAGAGGCAGGAGGATGTATGTATATAAAACAATAGGGACAGGGGGAAAAGTAAATCAATAAAAATGGATGGTATGATGATGATTGTAAGCTGAATAAAAAAAAAGAAGCCAGCCAGCCCCTAAATAAACTTAGATTTACAGATAAAAAGAGGAATCCAAATAAATATGAAGAAAGGGAAGTAGAATATAGAAACAAAAGAGCGTTCTACCAAAAAACAATCAGAGAAAAAAAAAAAACTATATAGAAATCAAATTTATGACACACTTACGCAAAGCTCAAAAGACAGTCAAAAGTTCTGGAGTACAATAAAGAAGATAAGGAGAAAGAAAAAAAAACCACCACACAATTACCTCTAACCAGTGGAAAGAACATTTTGAGAACATATTGAACCCACAAACAACGCTGACACAGAGGGAAAATGAAATAGAAGTATCAATAATCGAGGAAGAAGTTATAGTGCAGGAATTAGATGGAGTAATAACGGAGCAAGAAATAAAATTAGCATTAAAAAGACTAAAATCAGGCAAATCAGCAGGAATAGATGAAATTCCCCCAGAATTTCTAAAGACTATTGAAAACGTAATAACACCGTACTTGACAAAGTTGTTCAACACTTTATTTCTTAACAGCTATTTTCCCATAGAATGGGCACAAGAAGGGGGACAAGCATAATCCAGGGAATTACAGAGGAATTTCATTACTATGTATAATAAGTAAAAATATACAGCCATATTAAATAAAAGAATATACAATTGGGCGGAAGAAGAAAATAAAATCAGTAGAGAACAAGCGGGATTCAGAAAAGGATACTCTACAATTGACCACATTTTCACCCTAACTAGCATGGTGTCAAACTGCCTATATGGCAGACGTAGAAGCAAACTGTATGTGGCATTCATCGACTACCAAAAGCGTTCGATACGGTAAATAGGGGGGGAAATTATGGGAAATTCTAAAGAAGCATAAAATCTCCACCAAAATGTTAAATATGTTAAAAGGGATTTATAAAACAGTACAAGCCTGTGTCAGACACGGCGCCGAAAAAAAAACAGATTTTTTTTTTTTAATGTTCAGCAGGAGTAAAACAGGGCTGTTTATTATCTCCTCTAATTTTCTCACTTTTAATAACGGAGGTAGCAGATAGAGTTACAAAGAAAGGAAAACATGGGTACCATTTTTAGCAGGAGCCGAAGAAGTTTTTTTTCACGCTGCTGTTCGCAGACGATATTGCCTTAATTTCCTTAACACCAGCAGGGCTACAAAATCAGCTGAAGAACTTGCAGGAAGCCTCAGATACAATAGGTCTAACAGTAAATCTACAAAAAACAAAGATCATGGTTTTTAGAAAAGGCGGGTACTTAGGCAAAAAAGAAAAAATGGTTTTACAAAGGGCAAGAGATAGAAGTGGTTAATAGCTATAAGTACCTAGGATTTACACTACTAACAACGAAGCTATCGGTAGACATTTCACTTTCAGAATATGCAGGCAGAGAGCTAAAAAAAAACAATAGAAATAATGAAAACAATGTATAGTCTGGGACATCTAGATATGACTATTTACTTTAAATTATTTGATTCACAAGTGAAACCATTACTTCTATACGCAGCAGAAACATGGGGTATGACTGGTTATAAAGCTATAGAGAGCGTTCACCTATTCGCTTGTAAAAATATTTGGGGTTGCAAAGAAAACACCGAATAACTTGGTATATGGAGAACTAGGTAGATATCCCATTTGTGTAGACAGCACAATAAGGGCGGTAAGATACTGGCTCAAGTTGCTAAAGATGTCTCCAAATAGAATACCCAAACAGGCGTATGAAAGAGAGAAGGCCGAAAATTTTAAGACCCAAAACTGGGCAAGAGACATAAAACGCTGCCTCGACATGTATGGTTTTTCAGTAGTCTGGTTAAACGAAGGAGTAGGTGACGAGGACAGGTTTCTACGAACACTAAAACAAAGAATCTCTGATTGCTGCTATAAACATACTGGCATGATAAGATAAGTAATAGTGAGAGGTTTAATACATACTATTCCTTCAAATCAATACACCAGCCTGAGGAATACCTATACAATATCACAATAGCAAAATTTAGAAAAGCATTTACCAGATTACGCCTAGGAACTAATGAATTACACACAAATAAAAAGTACATAGACAATGAAGCGATAAAAACTTGTCCCCTTTTGCCCAGTAGAAGAAACAGAACTGCATTTCCTTAAAGTATGCCCATGCTATAGGCAACTAAGGGAAAAATACATATTGAAGCATTTTAAAAACGTTGGCATAATCACTATACAAAGTTTAGTACAAAATAGCAATATAGAAATAACCAGGGACGTGGCCATGTTTATATATTATGCATTAAAATATAGAGAATCTTATATATAGGCAGTATAAAGGATAAGCACAATTGAGAAAACAATAACATATAAAAACAAAACATCAATAGTATAAGTAAAAACAACTAGCACGTAGATGGGTAGTTGGGGTATGAAGGAAGATATACATGATACAAAGTGGAAACGAATTGTATAGTCTGTTATAAAATTACCTTATACTGATTGGGGACAGGATCTATGAGAGAATCTATGACAAGGGGTAAATACACCTGATATGGACAGGCCGGAGGCCTCATAATAAAAGGCGCGGCGCATTTGCGCGCGCGTCAAGCGTCAAGCGTCAAGCGTCAAGCCACATGCACACACACACACCACTACCACTACCACCACCCCCACCACCACCAACACCACCACCATCACCACCATCACCACTTTATTACTACCACCACCTCAACACTACTGCTACAACTACCACCATCACCACCACCACCACCCACCACCATTCCAAGTTCCGAACATGAAAATGACGTCATTTGAGGTCACACGTCTGGCCTCTAAGTCCTCGGACACTGGGCCTCAAACTGTCCCTTGTCCAAGCCTGCTTCCTAGCAACCGGTGACTGCTGGTCACCGTCCCGGAAGGAGAGTACCCCCCACGTGTACTCAGTCCCCCCCCGGATTAGTTCAAAGTTTCGGGGCAAACATTGCCACTTAACTGTGACCCTCATGACGCGCCGTTTTCGCAGGTGCCGTGTGACGTAAGAGATGACGTCAGCGTGTATTGTCCTAGGGGTTTCCTACGTTTGATGTGGGGACGACTCCAGGGGTGAGTTATCAGTGGTGTAGGGAAGTGGGGGGAAGAAAGATAACACCAGCCTGTGTGAGCGGTGGATGGAGAGAGAGAGAGAGAGAGAGAGAGAGAGAGAGAGAGAGAGAGAGAGAGAGAGAGAGGGAAAGTTTAGGCTATTACCCCTCATGAAGTGGTGCATATATATACAAACATTTGTTGAATCTGGCATGTAGAACCAATGACATCGTTCATAATACACCTTGCAACAATTTCAAGAAATAGAACGCAGTTTAAAAGTCTTGAGAGAGAGAGAGAGAGAGAGAGAGAGAGAGAGAGAGAGAGAGAGAGAGAGAGAGAGAGAGAGAGAGAGAGAGAGAATAAATACTCCACAGCGATCTATTAGCACATCGAAAAATGCCGTAGTTTTGAACACTTTGTATACAAGTCTATGGCTTTCCGTTCCGTTCATTATCTGATAACACACACACACACACACACACACACACACACACACACACACACACACACACACACACACACATGTGATAAAAGGGAACAAAGAACTGGCCATTAATTCAACTTTAAGCATCGGCTATATATCGTGCTCAAAGATCTTTCAGTGCAGGACAACACAAAACAAAACACACCTCTCCCTCTTCCATTTACACACACACACACACACACACACACACACACACACACACACACACACACACACACACCACACACACACACACACACACACACACACACACACACACACACACGCACGCACGCACGCACGCACGCACGCACGCACACACACACACACACACACACACACACACACACACACACACACACACACACACACACACACACACACACACACACACACACACACACACACACACACACACACACACACACACACACACACACACCATTCATCCATGATTCCACCGAGAAGAATGAGGAAAAGACGCCCAGAATCTTCCAGATGAACTGGCTCAAAAACAAATCAGACCTAAACACATTACAGCATCACCCAACACTCGGAAAAGAAGAAGAAGAAGAAGAAGAAGAAGAAGAAGGAGAAGAAGAAAGAAGAAGACGAAGAAGAAAAAGAAGAAGCACAAGAAAGCACAAGAAGAAGAAGAAGAAAAGGAAGAAGAAGAAGAAGCACAAGAAGAAGAAGAAGAAGAAGAAGAAGCACAAGAAGAAGCACAAGAAGAAGAAGAAGAAGAAGAAGAAGAAGAAGAAGAAGAAGAAAGAAGACAGTCCTTAGCTGTAAAAAGTGTTTAACGGGAAAAGAAAATGAAGGAATGATTCAAAAACAGAGGTGGGGAGGCGGGAAGGGCAAGAACTACTCAGCAACCGAGACCCCTCAACTCAGATGATCTGACCAGGCGATTGTCTACACGCTTTCCAGTCTGGCGGCAGACCCCCCCCCCCCCCTACCCCCCACCCCCACCCACCCACACACACATCCACATCCACAGTTGATGTGGTCCACCGCCCCTCGTGGTCGGCGGGGCGTGTGAACACCATGCATTCAACTGAAGCCCCAAAGATCCTGAGATACTGCTGAACAACAGGCTGAAGGATTCTGCCCCACCGCAGGCTTCAAGGTCCATGACATCATCACCCTCACCAACCTGCACAACGTCTTCATTGACGCTCGCATCTCACCTTTCCCCCTCCCACCCTCCCCACCTCCCGTTCCCTCCCCGCTCCACTCGCCCTTCAACTCGACGACTACAGTTTCATCAGAGAAACTAGATTTTCTCTCTCCCCCCCCCCCCACTCCCCCCCACCACCCCACCTTCCACTATTCACGGTTTCACTCTCCCTTTCCCTTCACCCCCCCCCCTCCCCCCCCCCCTCCCCGTGCGTTCCTCCTCCTCCCCCCCCCGTTCCTCCCTTACTTCCCTTCCTCGTTCCAAGACAGCTTCGGTGCCAGACACTACATAACATTGAGAAAAATTAACCTCCATTAACATGCAGCTGGGAGATTAGGGACTGCGGACACAATGAGTTAACAAGCAGATGTTTCTACGTATAGCGTACTGGGGGAGGGGGGAGAAGCTAGGGTGGGTGTGTCGGAGGAGGGGGAGGGGTCCCGAGTGGAGGGGGGATTGTGGGACAGGGGTGATGGTGGAGGGGGGAGGGGGGGGGGAGTAATAATGGTGGCACATAATTAGGAAAAAAAAAAAAAAGTTCTCGTCTGACTGCCGCTCTGAAAGACAACACGTTTATCTTGTTGGTGTCAAAGATGGAGTAGAATTTAAATGGAGAGATGTCGTGGATTTCAGATTAGGTTGTTGAAACCTCCTCTTTGTTTTTCAGCTGTTTTCTTTGCACATATCAACATATGTGTTGTGACCGAGCGATTGAACCAATTCTGCCAACTTGTTTTACGACTGGTAGTAATCTCGAGTTATCGCCCTTTCACTCTATTGGTCGTGTTTGGTTAATGACGACCCGAACAGGTGAACGGCGACAGCCGTCCCTACCAATGAAAAAGAAGCTTACAGAATTCGACGAATGCGTGACTCGACATATGTTATTTCAATATTTATGAACAAAAAACAACAACAGCAACACAACAACAACACACAGAGAGAGAGAGAGAGAGAGAGAGAGAGAGAGAGAGAGAGAGAGAGAGAGAGAGATGATGCAAATTACCCACGAAATTTAAACATTTTTTGTTTACAGTAAATAAACAGAGTAACAAACGCAGGCCAGCAACACCTCTGTCATCATAGTAATGACTTGGTAAAGATTTGGACTTAAGGGGGGTGAAGGTGGGGGGGGGGGGGGGGGGGGGAGGTTGAAGATGAAGAAATGGGAACATGAAACCAGCCGTGTCTCCCTGATGAGTTCCGATCCAGCGGACGAAAGGCCTAGGAGCAGGCAATACAAATAGATCTGCCTTCGAAAGGGATAACGATAGTTCCCTCATGCAGCTAGTGAAGAGTTTCCATATCTATAATATATTTTCTTAATTTCATGTTCCCATTTTCTTCATCTTCAACCTCCCCCCCCCCCCCCCCCCTGCCCCCCCCCCCTTAAGTCCAAATCTTTACCAGTCATTACTATGAGGACAGAGGTGTTGTTGGCCTGCGCTTTTTTTCCCCCCAACTATTAGATTGTTCGTCTTTGTATTTGTCTGACTTTATTCAAGTTTAAAAGGCTGTGCCAGTCTTGAATAAAAAGTTACTCTCTGTTAGGTTTTCTTATGGGAGCAAGAGTTACCCTACTTGTTTATTGTTTACTGTTCCCTGCCTCGTTTTATTTTCAACTTCATTTCAATTAAATCGGTTGCGGGTTCGAATCTCCGCCGGATTTCGTCACAGAGGGAATGTTTCCCTCGGAGTCAACATCAGTTCTGACTTCATTTAAAAAAAAACGTCCTTCGAATGAGGTTCCGTGTGTGGACGCACACATGACCTCACAACTCACGTACAAATTCCCAATACCAACTTCCGGTCAGCCGTCGAGAAGACCAGTTGGTTTGGATGAGAGGTATACATACAGCATGCGTCGTCCATGGAAAAAAAAATGAAAGCAAGGTTCAAACACTGAGTGACCGATATCAGACTGAACAAAACAAGAAACGATCGAATGCAGCACCAGCAGGCAGCTCTTCGGTCTGCTCTACCCAGGTAGGCACCCTGTTGCGTGAAGGAAAGCGCAGACTGTGAAGCGTTTAGAGCTTGGTCTCTAAGCGAGGATGAGTGCTATGT
>JADBJO010007891.1:15000-17500 GCA_016801955.1 Conus betulinus
TATTACTAGATACGATGTTTTTGTGTTACATTACGGTAAATATCTCATTAAATAATGCATGAATCTCAACGGGTGGTGGGGGAGGAGGTGAATGGGGGGGGGGGGGGGGGGGGAATTAAAGACTTTTGAGATGTATGGACTTCCCCGAAGGTGGAGTATGGCTGACCTTAATGGCGGGATAAAAGACGGTCATACACACAAAACTCCACTCCCTTGCTTGGGTAGATGGGATTAATACTGTCTGTCCACATAGGGAGTGTCCGCAGGAGTATCAGCCTGCGTACGCAGAAGAAGAAGAGAGAAGAGATGTATTGACAGCTGTGTGGTTTTACGCACAGGTCCGAAGAACAACCCGGATGTAGTGAGCTTAAAGACTGTCTGACCGTGGCTGAGGTCTTCCTTCTCCCTACTGACCTTTCACCATTTGTGACCGTGTGGAAAATCCAACCTTGCATGGTGCGTCCATTATTTATTCTTTTTTTTTATTTCTTTTTTTTCCGGTTTTGACTATTTCCTTCTTCCTTCTTTCTGCATTGATTGTAGCAGCTGTAAAATATCAAGGCCGTGTCAAGCCTTGCATGATGTATCCTTTTTTTTCTTCTTTTGTTTTGTTTGTTTGTTTGTTTGTTGTTGTTGTTGTGTGTTGTTGTTGTTGACGGTTTGACTCTTTCCTTCTTCATGGATTGCTTGAAGCAGTGGGATGTATTGAGACGTACACAATACAACATGGGAGTGCCAGTGTGTTCGTATGGAGAACTGTCATTCTTAGTACATGGTGATACGGTGATTGGGATGTTGTCTTTTGTAAATACGTATCATCTTGCTTGACCGCAGGTGAATTACGGTCGTGTCAGGAGCCAATCGAAAGGAATGTAACAGAACTGGACGAAATCGGGCACCCTGACACGTACATCTTCATATAAAGATGAAAGAGCCGGAGACCATCATCATCATTAACAACAACAACAACAACGACGAAAGACGACGAAGTTTCTCAAAAATCTTCTGTATGTTTTAAACCACTAAATCTCAATACAAATGAGACAAAATGTCGTTTTCATCTGCTAAGAGAGAGAGAGAGAGAGATTCTGCTGACGAGAGGGAGAGAGAGAGAGAGAGAGAGAGAGAGAGAGGAGAGAGAGAGAGGGGAGAGAGAGATATCAACACAAACAAAAAAAGTGAAACAGGAAATATTTTCTAATTATGTTCAGAATTTTGATTTTTTCCTTTCCCATGCACACACAGAATTTGATTTGGGTTAAAAAAAAAAGGCAACATTCCAAAACTCTTAAATTAAGTGAAAACAGGAAATATTTTATAATTATGTTCAGAATTTGATTTTTTTCCCATGCACACACACACACAAAAAACTTGATTGGTAAATGACACGATTGGATTTTCCACTCCGGAAACTTTATTTTTTTATTTAGTATAAAAAAAAAAAGGGAATCCCAAAAACTCTTAATATGGGAGAAATACAATAACATAAAGGACAACTTTCTCTGGTACAATTTGAGAATTTAAAGAACGGCTTTTTTACCTGCGCCATAACCAGAATAATAATAAAAAAAAAAAAACATTTTGCTTTCACGCCATTTCTAAAAGGTATATGACGGACATGTTTTTTTCACGCTATTTCCACAAGAAATTTTACGGACACTCCCCCCACCCACCCACCCCCCACCCCCCCCCACCCCCCCACGCGTCTTTTCCATGAGAATATAAAGGACATTTTTTCCACGTCATTTCCACGATTTAAAGAACAGGGTTTTTTCAGCGCCATATCCAGGAGAATAATTTATTTTCACGCCATTCCCATAAGAATTTAAAGGACAGGTTGCTGTTTTGTTTGTTTGTTTGTTTTTTTGTTTGTTTTTCGAGCCATACCTAGGGGAATATAAAGGACATTTTTTTTCACGCCATTTCTTTAAGAATTTAAAGGACTTTTTTTTTCACGTCACATCCAGAAGAATTTAAGAGACCATTTTATCACGCCATTTCCACAAAAAATTCACGGGACAGTTTTTTTCGTACCATATCAACTGGAAATTTAAAGGACAGGTTTATTGCCGCGCCATATCCACAATAATTTAAAACAAAATCTTATTCGGGCCATATCCACGATGATTTAAATAATATCTTATTCACGCCATATCCACAATGATTTGAATAATATCTTACTCGGGCCGTATCCACAACAATTTGAATAATATCTCATTCGGGCCATATTCACAATAAGGTAAATAATATCTTATCCGGGCCATATCCACGACAATTTAAAGGATATCTTATTTGAGCGACATGACTCAAGATTTTAAAGCCTTTTTTTCGCGCCATACCCCAGAAGAATTTCAAGGTTTGTTTTTTTTTTCGGTTGTCACATCCTGAAGGAGTTATAGGATACATTTTTTTTTTTTTTTTGCACAACATTCAGGAGAATTTAAGGATAATGATTTTCGTGGTATGTCCAGAAGAAATTAAAGAACAGTTTTCTTCCCCC
>JADBJO010007891.1:22500-27500 GCA_016801955.1 Conus betulinus
CGAATGCTGCTCACGACACCGAATCACTTAACAGAGGCTGTTTCTTTGTTCGTTCTGTGTCTTGTCATTTTTGCTAAGCGATTTGGTCTCGTAAGCAGCATTCGTTTGGAGTTATGCGCCTGTAATCATATCATGCTAGGAGCAAGAGTTACTTTACTTGTTCGTTAATTACTGATTTCTGTTCCCTGCCTCATTTTAAGATTTGTTTCCATACCTATCATATCGAGCTTACCTGTATTTGTTACTGTTCGTCGTTCAAATTGTTGTTCTTGCTGTGTAGATGGATAGATGTGTCAGCCACAGGGCATATGGGCACGCTTGGAACATCTTTTCAGGGGGGGGGGGGTGGGGGGGGGGGGGGGGGGGGGGGGGGGGGGGGGGGGGGGGGGGGGGGGGGGGGGTCTTCTTGTTCGCTCCGTGATCTCTTGCATTGCCGTTATCTGCCAGGCGATTGGGAGACGTAAGCAGCATTGTGTGTGGAGTTTATGGGCGTCAATTTATTTCATCATGGGAGCAAGAGTAATCTTGTTTGCTTGGTAATTTCTCTCTGGAGGTAACTGAAATGACAGATTCGTCCAATTGGTAGGTAGAGGAAGCCCCACCCCCTCCCCGGTTTGTTTATTTTTTTTTTCAGACTGTATAGCATAGCTGGCATTATATAGCTAGAAAGCTGTGCAGTTTTGGAAAAGAGTCTAGCTGAACAGACTTTGACAAAGACTAAAAACACGACAAAGAATCAAAACGAAACAAAGCAAATTTGAGAAGTAAGTAGATGTGTGTGTGTGTGTGTGTGTGTGTGTGTGTGTGTGTGCGCGCGCGCGCGCGCGCACGTGTGTGTGTGAAATAGAGAGAGAGAGAGGGAGAGAGAGTGAGAAAGAGAGAGGGAGAGTGTGTGTGTGTGTGTGTGTGTGTGAGAGAGAGAGAGAGAGAGAGAGAGAGAGAGTGTGTGTGTGTGTGTGTGTATGTGTGAGTGCGTGAGAGAGAGAAGAGAGAGAGAGAGAGTGTGTGTGTGTGTGTGTGTTTTGTGTGTGTGAGACAGAGAGAGAGAGAGAGAGAGAGAGAGCGTGAGGGAGAGAGAGTGTGTGTGTGTGTGTGAGAGAGGGAGGGGAGAGAGTGTGTGTGTTAGGGCTGGTTTGGCTTGAAGGGTGGGGCTGTGGGGTGGGGAGGGGAGGGAGGACGTAAAAGGTCATTTGCCAAAATCATACTGAACAATTCAGTACCGGACTGAAAAAAGGACAACATTGTGATATCATTTTCTCTTCCACGTTAACACTCGCATGGAATTGAGAACGTACAGAGAGAGAGAGAGAGAGAGAGAGAGAGAGAGAGAGCAGGAGGAGGAGATGATGAAAAAAGCAAACTATCAGTAAGAAGGGGGGGGGAAGGGGGGGGGAAGGGGGGGGGGGAGGGGGGGGGGGGTAAAGGATAAGAAGGGACTGTGGGTTTTTGTAGAAACATTTGTCGCTGAATCAGTGAAATCTCCTGACAGACATTCTTCTCCAACCAATTGTCATTCTCTCTCTCTCTCTCTCTCTCTCTCTCTCTCTCTCTCTCTCTCTCTCTCCATCAACACTATCTAGATTTATTGCGACACCCTTCGCATCCGGCGCCGTCATCGCGAAGGGCAAAGGTCACACATTTGTTTCCGGTCGGGGTCGCAGTTTCGACACCAGCGGACAGAACGTAAAACAGTCCGAGGCGATAAGGGCACGGCCCCAACTGATTGCATTGCATGGAGCGACGGTTAGAGGGGAGGAGAACGGAGCAGATGCTGCGTGTTCATTCATTCGTTATTCATTCTTCATTTACTTCGTTTAATTTGATTTATTATTCATTCATTAGGCTAGGTAGTTAAGCTTGTAAGTTAATCAGTGAGTCGGTCAGTTAGTTTAGTTCGTTGATTATGTAGTTAGTCAGTCATGTGTGTGTGTGTGTGTGTGTGTGTGTGTGTGTGTGTGTGTGTGTGTGTTTTGTGTGCGTGGGTGGGCATGTGTACTGGTCGCCTTGTCAGGACTTTTGTATCAACGAGACCAACATTAACCTAATAATGCGATAGGCTCCCTTTTGTCATGTGACAAAGTTTCAGCACCATGACTTCAATCTCAGATGGAAGATCGCTGAGTGTGGGTCCGCAGGTGGCTGGTGAGGCCCGGAAGGAACGCCCACATGTGGGACACATGTGGGTGGGGTGCTACAGTGGAGGTGGAGGTAGCTCTGGCCTTGCGCGCGGCTGGTTTTCTCTCAGCTTCTACTGTGCGCGTCTCTTCTCTGATGTATATGCGCCCTTAGTGAGGCTGCTGCGCCTAGCTGGGCGGTCCAGGGCTAGCGACTCCCAGGTGTTGAGGTTGTCCAGGCCTTTGAGGGACACTTTGAGGCAGACCTTGAAAAAACGTTTCTTCTGCCACCCCAACTTTGCGCTTGCCTTGACTCAGTTCTCTGTACAGCAGCTGTTTCGGCAGTCGACTATCTGGTATTCTGGCGATGTGGCCAGACCATCTGGCTCTGGATTTCTGAAGGAGAGTGTAGATGCTGGGGATGCTGGCCCTTTCCAAGACAGTATCTGGGACTTTGTCCTGCCACTTGATGTGGAGGAAGTCTGCGGAGACAGCTGAGGTGAAAAATAGTTGAGCTGTTTGGCATGTCTGCTGTAGACAGTCCAGGTCTCACTGGCATAGAGGAGAGTGGTTAGTACCACTGCATGGTAGACCTTCAGCTTGGTGGTAAGGCTTTAGTCCTCTTTGCTCCCAGACATTTTCACGGAGTCTTCCAAACACAGAGCTGGCAAGCCTGTTCCTGACCTCTGCGTCAATGTTCACAGCTCGTGAGAGTGTGCTGCCCAGATATAGGTGAAGTTGTCAACGGCCTGTAACTTTTGTCTCTCTTTACCGTGATGTGTAGTTCCTGGTAGAGTTAACCTGGCGCAGGCTGATACAGCACTTCGGTCTTTTTGGTGCTGATGGTGAGACCGAAGTTGTCGCAGGCTCGTGAGAAGCAGTCCATTTCGTGCTGCATCATCTGCTAACTACATTTTGTATGAAACGAGACCAACATTATCCAGATAATGCGATAGGCTCCCTTTTGTCATGTGACAAAGCTGGGAAAAGATCTTGGCTCGTGTCCTGTTCAACCACCTTCTACTACACCTTGAGCAGGGTTTCCTCCCAGACAGCCAGTGTGACTTTCGTGCAGAACGTGGAACTGCAGACATGACATTTGCTGCACGACAGCTCCAGGAAAAATGCCAGCAGAGCGATCTGTTCGTGGCCTTTGTCGATCTGACCAACGCCTTCGATACGGTCAGCAGAGATGGCTTGTGGAAGATCATGGAGAAATTTGGCTGTCCCAGCAGGTTCATTACGATCGTCCGACAGTTCCACGACGGCATGATGGTGAAAGTACTCGATGATGGAGGCGCGTCAGAAGCCTTTCCAGTGACCAACGGCGTAAATCAAGCAAGGCTGCGTTCTCGCCCCTACACTCTTCCGTGAGTGCCAGGGTGGTATACACGTCAGATACAGAACTGACGGTAGGCTGCGCAACCTCAGGCGACTGCAGGCTGTTACAAAGGTGAAAGAGACTTCTTGTTTGTGATGACTGCGCCCTCTCAACGCCAGCACAGATGGCAAATGTAACAAACAGACGGATGACGTCAAAGGCGCGCAGCCCGGCCTCAAGGTTCAACTTGTGATGGCTCCGACTCAAATCTGCCGGTCGATTTTGCACTACTAATTCCTCTGAGTAAATTTTTCCCCCCCATGTTTTTGTTCATCAATATTTCACGTTCTTGTATCAAACATTAACCAGATTCACTTCTGGATATGAAGAGAGAAGAGAGAGAATGCGAATACGAATAGAAAGTCATGATAATGGGGTTGTTGTTGTTGTTGTTCTTTCTTCTTCTTTATTTTCACTGGGATATCTCAAGAATTTAGGAACTTAGTGTTATTTGTTTTCATCTTAAACGAATGGTGTTAGACGCAAACAATATATATCACTACAAGAGGGAGGGAGGGGAGGTTGGAGGAGAGCGGGGGGAACGGAGGCGAGAGGGGGGGATGAGGGAGAGAGGGAGGCAGGGAGAGAGTGGAGGAGAGACAGAGATGTCCGCAGAGAGAGAGAAAGAGCTTACGTCAGGTGTCTGCCGTGTCAGGGACAGAGAGACAGACAGACAGAGACAGAGAGAAAAAACTTGCCTCAAGTGGGAATTGAACCCCGGACCTTTGGACACCAGTCTGTCATCTTACACACTACGCCAACGTGCTACGCTTAATATAGTGAGAATTATGTCCTATAATCAAGGGGTCAGACACGGTGCGAAAACCTTGTTTCTAAATTTCAAAAATATTCGGGAGGTCCACCTTGCAACTGGTAGAAAACGTACTAAAATAACAATAACAACAACAACAACAACAACAACAACAACAACAACAACACACACACACACACACACACACACACACACACACACACACACACACACACACACAGGTGCGCGTTTCACATAGCTCTGTCGTGCTTACTGATTTGATGGGGATGAAGTGTTTTCCCTACACTCAAGAGAAGTTCGTTTACATACTCAGCACTTCTGCACTCACACACACACACACACTCTACCTTACCTGGCCAGTCCAGACTCTGGCTTGGGGGCTTCGTCAGGATTCTTTCCCAAGCCCTTCACTGGCATGAGCTACCAAGTAAGGTCTAGTCTAGGTCAGTCTGCGATGCACTCTGTCCAAGCTGTCCACAGTCGGCTCGTCAGAGGGTCTGCAGCTGGTGCACTGTCTTTCTGTCAGTGTCCACCTCCGGGCCCAGCAGTGCTTCCCCCCCCCCCTCCCCCCCCCCCCCCCCCCCCCCCCCCCCCCCCCCCCCCCCCGCGAACAAGACTTGTGACATACGCCATGATGTGACCATACGCCATGACGTGAACCTGCCATGTGTACGGCAGAGCAGATCGAATTCTTTCCTCGCTTTCTCGTGCATTAGTATGTTACGACTTGGAA
>JADBJO010007891.1:32500-37500 GCA_016801955.1 Conus betulinus
TCATCATCATCATCATCATCATCATCATCATCATCATCATCATCATCATCAATCTCATCATCATCATCATCATCTTCTTCGTGTTCTTCTTCTTTCTTTCTTCTTTCTTTCTTCTTTTCTTTCTTTCTTTCTTCTCTCTCTTTCTTTTTTCTCCCCCCGAAAGGAATGTCATCCCACTGACCCTCCTCCAGCAGAAATATGTTATCACTCGCACAACATCAGCCGAGTTTCATGTAAAGCAGGGGGGGGGGGGGGGGGGGGGGGGGGGTGGAAGCGGAGGGAATGAGGGAATGGGCGGCGGGAATGGAGAGGTGGTGGTGGTGGTGGAGGGGGGGGGGGGCGGATGGGTGGGGAGGACGGGCGTAACAGGGACGGGGGTGGAGGGGGGGGAGGGTGGGAGGGGGGTGTCGGAGGCAGTTGACATTCTGAAAGCCAGCTTTCCTGGGCGTTCTCTGTGGACTTTGGTTTCCCTCTTTTCTGCCCATTTATTCTAGTTGTTGTTTTTTTTTTCTTTTCTTGTCTTTCTTTTTCTTCTCTTTTCCCCTATTTAATCTTAATTGTAGACGTGATCATTCCAAGCTGTGCATAGACCCAAGGGGAGCTACGTATTCTGCTCTTTCCCCTCCCCCCCCCTCTCCCCTCCCGTTCATCCCGCCCCTCCCTCAAATCTCACAGTCCCCTTTATTAATACCTCCCCCCACCCCACACCCACCCACCAATCCCCGCGCCACACCTTCCACCTCTCTCTCTCTCTCTCTCTCTCTCTCTCTCTCTCTCTCTCTCTCTCTCTCTCTCTCTCTCTCAAGCTCCCCCAATTCCTCAACGTCCCCACCCCCATCCCACCCACCCCTTCTCCTTTAACCTCTCCCCCTCCGTTCCCATTCTCCCGCACCCTCTCCTCTTTCTCTACCCCCTCCCAGCTCTCCCTCCGCCCCCCCCCCCCCCCCCCCCCCCCCCCTCTTTCCTTCACCGCCATCCCTCCTCTCACCTGACCCGCCGCCATGAGAACCAAGACAGGAATCGCCGTTAGAGCTGAAATAGAGGAGAGGAAGGCGGCGCTGTGGTTGAAAATGATCTCCCCTTCTTCTTCTTCTACTCCCTGGGTGAAAAAAAAAAAGTGAAATTAAACTCTGGGTCTGTCTGTCTGTCTGTCTGTGTCTGTGAACGCAGAACAACACGTAAGGGAGAAAAAAAAAAAAAAAACAGGAAAAGAATGAAGGAAGGACGGGAGGAATGAAGAAAGAAAGAAAAGAAAGAATGAATGGAATGGAAGAAATGAAAGAGAGAAGGAGAGAAGGAAAGAAAGGGGTGGGATGGGGGGTGGGTGGGGGGGAGTAAGGAAGCGAATGGAAGACGGAAGGAAGAAATAGGAGGCAGGAAGGGAGGAGAGAAGGAGGGACGGAAAGGAAAGAACGAAGGAAGGAAAGAAAGGAGGAATAAAGTAAAGAAAGAAAGAAAGCAGGAGGGAAGAAAAGAAGGAGGAAAAAAAGGAAGGAACGAAGGAAGGTAGGAAGAGAGGAAGTTGGAAAGAAGGCATGAACGAAAGAAGAAGAAGAAAGAAGGAAGGAAGGCTAACAAAAAGGAAGAAAGAATGGAAAGAAAGTTAAATTAAATACAAGGAAAGGAGGGAGGGAGGAAACTGAGAAGGAAGGAATGAAGGAAGATATAAGGGAGGGAAGTAAGGAAGGAGGGAAGGAAGGAATGAAAAGTTGCTGTACACCTTCCCCCCCCCCCCCCCCCCTTTTTTTTTTTTTTCCCCCTAAAATTTGATCCGACGCGTTAGATGGACAGTGGGGTTCTTGGACTTTCTCAGTATTACTCACTAAGTACAACCAAGGTAGTAGTACAAGGTGAACAGTATAGTACAATGCAGTACTGTGCAGCATACTATACCGCAAGACACAATACAATACAACGCAATGCAGTGCAGTACATTACCATACCATACGATACACTACTATACAACATAATACAATTCAAAACAATGCAGTGCCAGACAAAGCAAAACACAATACAATCCCCCCCCCCCCCCCCCACCACCACCAAAAACAAAACAAACAAAACTTATATTGCAATACAAAACAAAAATACAACGCAACGCAATGCAACAAAGACAATACAATGCAATACAACACAATACAATATAAAAGAATATAATTCACTGCCACAAAAAATCATTTCATTCCACCACAGTACTGTAATTCTACATTCGAATGATGTCACTATGACGTAATTTGAGTCATGCCGCTATTCTGTAACCCTACAGACGAATGATGCCATTGTGACATAACTCGAGACATGCCGTTGTACTGTAATCCTATAGACAAATGATGATGCCCTTATGACGTAATTCGAGTCATGCTGCTATTCTAGAATCCTAAAGACGGATGATGCCGTTGTGACGTAACTCGAGTCATGCCGCTATTCTGTAATCCTACAATGGAATGATGCCACTATGATGTAACTCGAGCCACGCAGTTATTCTGTAATCCTACACACGAATGATGTCATTATGACGTAACTTGAGTCATGCCGCTATTCTGTAATCCTACAGTCGAATGATGCCACTATGACGTAACTCGAGCCACGCAGTTATTCTGTAATCTTACACACAAATGACGTCATTATGACGTAACTTGAGTCATACCGCTATTTTTGTAATCCTAACGACGAATAATGCCATTATGACGCAACTTGCGTCATGGCCGTTTATTCTGTCATCCTACAGACGAATGATGCCATTATGACGTAACTCAAGTCACGGTGCTATTCTGTAATCCTACACATGAATGATAATGTCATTATGACATAATCCGAGTCATGCTGCTGTTCTGTAAATCCTAAAGACGAATGATGCCATTATGACGTAACTCGAGTCATGTTGCTGCTCTGTGATCCTAAAGACGAATGATGTCATTATGACGTAATTCTAGTCCTGCCGCTATTCTGTAATCCTACAGACGGATGATGCCGTTATGACGTAACTTGAGTCGTGCGGCTTTTTTTTTTTTTTTTTTTTTTTTTTTTTTTTTAAATTAACAGTCAAATCCTGCCACCACGCTCTCATTCTACGACACCGATGCACTCAGCCAACCAGTTCTCATCCTCTGTTGTGGCCCACACCACCAACAAAGTGTAACTCCGTTTACTGTAAGGATTCATTTCGTCACCAAACCTATTCTGAACAATTCAATCCACCACAAATTTAAAAAAAAAAAAAAAAAAAAAACCCCCCCCCCCCCCCCCCCCCCCCCCCCCCCCCCTTAATTCTACCATACCGATTCATTTCGCCATCAAACTGTACTCATACGACAACGATCCAATCAGTCATTGAGGGGGAGAAAAAAAAAAAAAATCAGTGATTCTTTGCCGCCTATTCATTCGGACAGACTGTATAGTCTAGGACATCTCTTCATTCCGCCACCACATTTGAATTCAAAAACATTTTTCCAGCGCGCGGGCGCGCGCTTGTGTGTGTGTGTGTGTGCGCGCGCGCGCGCGCGCGCGCGTGTGTGTGTGTGTGTGTGTGTGTTCATGCATGCATGTGTGGTGTGTGTGTGTGTGTGTGTGTGTGTGTGTGTGTGTGTGTGTAGGTGTCGAGGTAAATTCTGACCTAGGTAGAAGCTGATATTTTCAACGTCCCACCTCAACACCGGTCAAGGAAAAAAAAAAATAGCGAGGTGGGAGGTTTGGGGAGAGGGGGGGGGGGGAGGAGGGAGGGGGGGGGCGGGGAAGGGTGTGATGGGAGGGGATTCGAGCTGTTGCAAACCCCACCTGCAAACCTTACCTGGGTTTAGCGTCTCTCAGGTTGAACTCCAGGTTTCGTAAAAGGCGATAGATGGCGGTGGGAGGGGAAGGGGGGGGGGGGGGGGTACGAGGATGAGACGAGGTACGGGGATGGTGGTGAGGAAGAGGAGGAGGAGGAGGAGGAGGGAGAGGGTGGGGGACAGAGGGGCAGCGTACTGTATGGGGCTTCGGGGGGGGGGGGGGGGGGGGGGGGGGGGGGGGGGGTGGAGGAGGAGGAGGAGAGGGAGGAAAGAGATGGGAGGGGGGTCTCGGAGCAGAGACAGACACACAGCCAGACAGGTAGCAGACAGTACAGACAGACAGGACAGGCACACGACTCCCGACCGACAGACAAATATATATATATATATATACCAGACAAACAGTTTCATGCAGACAGACAGACAGACAAACAGATAAGACAGACAGATAGACAGACATACAGACAAGCGGGAACAGGAAGAGAGACAGGAAAGAGAGAGACCGACCGACCGACCCGATCAACAAGACAGACGAGGAGGTGGGGTTAGGGCGTAGGGATAGGGACGTGAGGTTTGTGGAGTTGGAGTGGTGGCACGGGGGGAGGGGGGGGGGGGGAGGGAGGGGGGGGGTGGGGGCGGTCGAGGGGTGGTGGTGGGGAAAGAGACAGATTAACCCGGGCCTCTGATTCCCACAACCCCCGTGTCTTATTTGGGTGCCGTTTGTTTTTTTTTTTTTTTTTTTTTGTTTGTTTGTTTTGTTTGTTTGTTTTGTTTTGTTTTGCTTTAAAAAAAAAAAGTTCTGTAAAAAAAAATGAATAAAAGAGACAAAAACAGTCTCGTTGATCACCCCAAATTCCTCTCCGTTTCCGTCCGTCACGGTGAGGTCCTGTGTGTCATTTTGGAGTGAACAGGAGAGAGAGAGAGAAGAGAGAGAGAGGGGGGGGGAGGAGAGGGGAATTATGGGAGAGAGAGAGAGGATGGAGGAGATGGAGAAAGGGGGGAGAGAGAGGGGGAGAGACGAGAGAGAAAGGGAGAGACGAGGGAGATAGAGAGAGAGTGGGGAGATGGAGAGGAGAGAGAGAGAGAGAGAGAGCGAGGAGACGATGAAGAGACTAGAGAAGACAGAGAGAGATCCCAAGAGAGATGGAGGAGGGAAGAGAGATAGGAGAGAAAAAGTGAGAGAGAGAGAATAATGAGAGAGAGAAGAGAGAGAGAGGAGTTGGGGAGGAGAAG
>JADBJO010007891.1:62500-70000 GCA_016801955.1 Conus betulinus
GTCTCTGTAGTGTGTGTGTTGAGGCCTGGGTCTCTGCAATGTATGTGTGTTAAGGCCTGGGTCTCTGCCATGTGTGTGTGTGGGTCTTGAGGCCTGGGTCTCTGCAAAGAGTTTTCCTTGTCCATTGTTTGAACATTGTCAGTCCATCCGGGTTTTTGTTTTTGGTTCCCTTATTTTCTTTTTTTTCTTAATCTTCTTCTTCCTTCTGCCTTTCCCTCTGTCTCTCTCCTTCGCGAAGTTTTATGAAAGATTGTTTTAAAGCGAGGCCATTGGAGGGGAAAAAAAAATCAAATGGTGTCTTGCGGAGTAATTTGAACACTAACCAAAGTGGAACCTCTAGATTTCCAGTAGGCCTATGCGGAATTCTGTTTGCCCGTATACTTTTTGTTTGTTTGTTAAACAAATCTAATACATTATACATTTCTGATGGGAGTAAGGGGGGGGGGGGGGGGGGGGGGGGGGGGGGGGGGGGGCGTTAGCGTTAAACGGAATGACTAGGGCCTTCAACACAATACGGTACAGATGCATCACCCGTTACATTTGTTGAACATAATTGTAATTATTTGGTGCTGATCCTTTTCTGGACATGATTTTTATATTTCGCTGTATGGTGGTAACAATATTTTTCGGGTGATCGATCAGCGAGGCTGTCTTAATCTGAAATTAACACGCGCAATTTTATTGCCTTTGTTTAGTTTCTTTCAAGTACGCTAACTTTTCCACACCCCTGCTTAAGACGTGACCCAAAATTACGCCCCTTTGCTTCACGGTGGGAGCGCTCACCCTGTTCGTGTCATGATGATCACATTGATAATCAGGATTTGGTGTACCGTCAGAGATTTTTTTTTTTTTTTTTTTTTTTATTGTAAAAATTAAGTCGCATAATCAATCACCATTGTTTTAGCTGAGGTAAGGGGCTGGAGTATGCAGTGCTGGTTTGTTCATCGCCAAGTTGTACGTCAGATTTAACACGTCATCGTCGGTCAGTTTTAACATGTCATCGTCAGTATCCCAGACATCTAGGCGCAGAAGCGTCTGTCAGTCGTTATTCATTCATGGCGTTGTTGTGTTGGCTTGCTTATCAGTTCGCAACAGTCGTGTTGTTTCCCTATTCACTTTATATTTATTTATTTTTTTTTCTGTTCATTTATCTATTTAGTTTATTTTTTTTTCTTCATTTATCTATCCATTTGTCTATTTATTTACTTATTTTCTTTATTTATTCATGCATTCATTTATTCGCTGATTTATTTATTTATCTATGCACTTTTTTTATTTATTTTTTTAATTATTCCTTTTTGAAGGACGGGGTATGGAAGGTATGAGGTGAACGGGGACGGGGGAAGGCAGACAAGGAAAAGGGCGGGAGAGCGGGGTGGGGGCAAGTGGGGAGCAACGGGGGGGGGGGGGGGGGGGGGGCTCCAGGTCTCCCCCCCCCCCCCCCCCCCCAAATGGCATCCGTTGTCGTATATCTTCTTCTTCTTGTTCTTCTTGTTCTTGCTTTTTTGTTCTTGTTCTTGTTCTTCTTGTTTTTCTTCTTCTTCTTGTTCTTGTTCTTCTTCTCCTCCTCCTCCCTCCTCCTCCTCCTCCTCCTCTTCTTCTCTTCTTCTTCTTCTTCTTCTTCTTCTTCTTCTTCTTCTTCTTCTTCTTCTCCTCCTCCTCCTCCTCCTCCTCCTCCTCCTTCTTCTTCGTCGTCGTCGCCTTTTTCTTCTTCTTTCTGAGTGGGACTTTTAAACCCACCTTTAACCCCACCTTCCTCTTCCCTCTTCCCTTTTTTTTTTTTTTTTCTTTTGTTTTCAGTGGAGACTCCCAGCCTTACTTCGTGAAAAAAACTTTTTTTTTTCGTGAGGAACTCAATCCACTTCTTGTTTTCTTCTTCCAGTGTGTTATTTGTGTCTCTTATTGGGCATTCCGACCCCTTCTTTTTTTGTTCAGCGCATTCTCTTAGTGTGGACTCCAACCATTTATATTGTCCACTTGTTAATTCATTTCCTTATTTGATATTTGTCTGTCTAGTTTCTTTAATTTGGGAACTCAATCCCTGGTTATTTTTTTCTCTATTTTCATGCGCGCGCGCGCGCGCGTGTATGTATGTGTGAGTATGTGTGTGTGTGTGTTTCAATGGGGACTCCATTACACTATGTTTTTTGTTCAGTTTATCATGATTGTTTTCCCCCTTCTTTTGCGGACTTCGACTTCTTATATTTCCAAATTATTACCATCATTGTTGTTGTTGTTGTTGTTATTATTATTATTATTATCATCATCATCATCATCATTATCATTATTGTTATTAATATTTTCATTATTATTATTATTATCATCATCATCATCATCATCATCATCATTATTATAATTATTATAACAATCATTATTAGTATTATTCAGTAGGACTTGAACATCATACTGTTGTTGGTTTTCTTGTTGTTGTTGTTGTTTTGTATCTTGGGGTAACACAGTCTGTCAAAACGACGCACCGGTATCTACAAAAAAAAAGTTGAATATTGTCCATACTTGTTTCATCTCCCGGAAATATTTTCAATTTTCATGAAAATATGTTTATGAAAGAATCATCATGTGTGTGTGTGTGTGTGTGTGTGTGTGTGTGTGTGTGTGTGTGTGTGAGAGAAATGTTGTCTACATTATTGCCAAAGACACCGAGCTAAAATAATTACAAAATTAAAGTTCAAAACAGGAAAGATAAACCACACTATGTTCATATTTCTGATTCAACTGTTTATTATCATTATTATTATTATTTTTATTACCATTATTATTATTTGTGTGATTATTATCAGTAGTATTTTTTTTTTTAATTTTTATTGGTTTTATCATTATTACTATTACAATTATTATGATTATGATGACTTTTATATTATCATTGTTATTACTATTATCATTATCATTATCATCACTATTATTATTAGAAAAATGGTTATAGGACTCAGAATCAAAACTCACTTGGAGAATATTTCGGCAGGATCGCCCTGTCTTCCTCAGCTCACTGTTGCTGTTGTGGCAGCGAGGCCTGGTGGGGACGACTGTTGTGTGGGGTGAGCGGTTGTCAGGATCTGATTGTAGATGGGGGGAAGTTCAAAGCCTTGATCTCTGTTCAGGCTGGGGCGTCTGGTCTTGATTTCGATGGCTTCTTTAACTTTTCATTTTGTGAGAAAGGGCTCTGTAGTTCAGATCTTGGTTTCTGTTGGGGCTGAAACTGTGGCCTGCGGCTTATAGGTGCTCGTGTATGGCAGAAGTAGATCGGGTTTGGCGTTCCTGTAGAGGGTGGGGAGTGAGTGGTTTTGCTGTCTCGCCAATGCAGGTACGGGTACAGCCTTGACACCCTACCTGGTACACTACACCACACTGCCTGAGGGGGATCCGTTTTGTCTTTGACATGAGTCAGTCGCTGGCGTAGGGAGTTGGTGGGGTTGTGGGAAAACTTCGCATCCATGTTGTTGGAAGGTCCTGGCTAGACGCTCTGAGACTCTTTTAATGTAAGGGATCCCCCACTTTCACATTGTCCGTATTTGTAGAAGAAGGGTAGGGAACTCGAGGGTTGCCCCCACATCCATGCAGGGTATCCATTAGCGGAAAGGGCAGTCTTGATGTGTTCTTCTTCTTTCTGCTCTTCCTCCTTGGAGGAACACAGTACAGAGGCAGGCAGAGAATTTCGGGACCTACCTGACACTGTTCCAGAATGATACCGCGTTAAGATGATGGAGTAGCAAAGATAGCTTCTAGTTCTTCTTCTTCTTCTTCTTCTTTTTTCTTTTTCTTTCTTCCTCCTTCTCTTCTTCCTCCTCCTCCTCCTGCTCCTTCTTGTTGTTCTTGTTCTTCTGGTTCTTGTTCTTGTTCTTGTTCTTTCTTTGTTCTTTCTTCTTCTTCTTTGTTTCTTCGTTTCTGTTTTCTTTTAATGTTCGCCGCCGGACGAACTCCCGCTGCCAGTCTGTGCTATACCTCTGAGCGAGTCACACACGCTAGTCCCATACACGTGTGTGTGTGTGTATGTGAGTGTGTGTGTGTGTGTGTGTGTGTGTGTGTGTGTGTGTGTGTGTGTGTGTGGTGTCTATCTGTTTGTGTGTGTGTGTGTGTGTGTGTGTGTGTGTGTGTGTGTGTGTGTGTGGTGTGTGTGTAACAGCGCGTATGCACCCATTCATACACGACGTATACCCCCCCCCCCCACCCCTAACCCCCACCCCCTCCGAAAACCGACGCTCCGATTTTTGTGGTCGACCCGACAGAATCCCAGCCGGGCCAGTCGGGCCAGAACGATTTATGAGCTGTGTAGATGATAGATCATCGGAAGAGGCTTCGAGCAGCGCGCGACTGATCAGGGAGACGCCATCTTCCTTTTAAACACACACACGGGAAGGTCTCTGTATACAGTGACTGATGAGAGAGCATCTCTTTATGACCACGCTGTCAGAAAGCCGCCTGTTCACTTTATTGCAGGGACGGCTGGTGGAGATAGTGCGTCCACTTTCTGGTCTCCGGCCAGTCCGTATCAAGACTCGGCAATACAGTGTGAATGACCGTCCACTGATGACTTTTATTGTCCTGGTGTTTAAAGGCGATGGTCATGTCGTATATATATACGTATTACACACATATAGAGTAGAGAGGAGAGAGAGAGAGAGAGAGAGAGAGAGAGAGAGAGAGACTCGACGTGGTCGATTGCTTGAAGAGATGATAGGCAATGTCGTGAGTGTGCCCTATAAGTGATGATCTTCAAACAGAGAGAGAGAGAGGAGAGAGAGAGAATTGGAGAGGGATGGGAGAGAAGGGAGGTAGGGAGATGGAGGAACTTGTGAACCACATGAGAGAGAGAGGGAGAAAGGAGAGAGAGAGAGAGAGCCGAGAAAGAGAGAGAGACATGAGAGAGAGAGAGAGAGAGAGACGAGAGGAGAGAGAGAGAGAGAGAGACAGAGAGAGAGAGAGAGAGAAGTGGAGGTGGGGATGGAAGTGGAAGGGATGGTAGGGGTGGCGGTGGTACTCGATGAACCACATGTCCTTCATCCCTCCCCCTATCTGACATCTTTACCCCTCTTCGCCCCCCTCCCTCCCCCCCCCCCCCCCCCCTTCCCCTCCCCAACCGCTCTCCCTCCGATTCCTCCTCTTCCAACTCATACAAAGAAACCTTCGTGTGTTCAATAAATGTGAAGCGCCATTCTGCCCCAGTGTTACAGTGACGTGAAGAAGATTAACTTGCTAGTTCAAATGTAGTCCTCTAAAGCATCTGTAGCTTACAGTTTAATGCTTTCACATTTAACGCTTGTCTGCTCTTGTTGCCTAATGTAAATGATAATAATAACAATGATGAATGATAATAATAATAATGATAATGATAATAATAATAATCATAATGATCGTAATAATAATACAAGGATGAAATTATAGGAATGAAGTACAAGAATTCTGAATATTAAAAAAAAAAAAAAAAAAAAAAAAACCCACTCGGCAAGCATTGCGCAAATTTTCGGTTTTATTTATAAATCCTTTCTCAAGCATAGAACCGAAGGTTTTGTCAAGACAGAGAGAGAGAGAGAGAGAGAGAGAGAGAGAGAGAGAGAGAGCGAGAGAGTAGAGAGAGAGTAGGTATATAATAATAATATTAATTATTATTATTATCATTATTATTATTATTATTATTCTAACAATGACGATGATGCTGATGAGGAAAAAGTGATGGTTGATGCTATCAGCAAGAATATTAAAATTAAACATGACAAAATCGCAAAGAAGTAAACAAACATGAGTGAATGAGTAACACTTATGAATATTTATTTTAAATGAACAGGTCAATAAGAAAACAAGTAATCTCTCTCTCTCTCTCTCTCTCGGTCCTCTCTCTCTCCTCTCCTCTCCTCTCTCTCTCCTCCACGCACACACACACACACACCCACACACACACACACCACACACACACACACACACACACACACACACATTAATAACATACACATTATCCACAAACCGACAAAATAACACAGAGCACACGAAAGAAGAGTTAAACGACTGGGAAGCAAACATAGAAATGAAACTTGGGTCAGAAAACATTACAGCATACTAATTTAAAGAAAAGGGGCTAATGAAATTCAGAGCGAGAGCGAGAGAGAGAGAGAGAGGAGAGAGAGAGAGAGAGAGAGAGAGAGAGAGAGAGAGAGAGAGAGAGATTCGGATGTTTTATTCGTATAAGCTTTTGGCCTCTTAGAAGGAATGTGTGAACACATGAATTATTATCATCTGAAACAATACTTAAGACTGTATAAGAAATCAAACACAAGTGATTCAGAACATCAAGAGGTAGCCATTTTTTTTTAAATTTTTGAATGCCTTGTACAGAAACTAGAACAATTTTCGAAGAACTTTGAGAAGAGAGAGAGAAAGAGAGAGAGAGAGAGAGAGAGAGAGAGAGAGAGAGAGAGAGAGTTCAGTTCAGTTCAGTTCAGTTTCAGTTGTGTTCGGTGGTTTATTCAAACGTCTTTTCATCGCCAGATGATATAGACGAGAGAGAGAGAGAGAGAGAGAGAGAGAGAGAGAGAGAGAGAGAGAGAGAGAGAGAGAGATGCTTCTGTAATATTTGTAGGACCACCAAGTCACAAAAGCAGGGATGTTATTACTTAAAGTAGTAAGTTGTTGTACGGCTAAGCTAAAAACGGCCGCAAAGAAATGTCTGATCGCTTAACTGGACGCAGGCAGAGAGTTGCAAACTAAACAAGTCTCAAAATGGACAGCTGGATTGAAACAAAAATAGATGCGAACGCGTGGTAAAATGCTTTATTGTTGTTGTTGCGCCATTTTACCACAACTCAGTCAGGACGGATGGTGTCATGTTTGTGTGATATTTTTAACATCACCAAGGCCTGCTTTTTCATTAAAGATTATTTGGCTTTCTAGTGGTACGGTACAACGTTCAGTGTTGTCATATGTTCAGTTCGGTTAGTCTGTCTATGGTTGATGAAGACTTTTCGGGTCGATTTTGTTTTTTTCTTTTTTTTTTTTTTTTTTTTCAAAAATCTATTTTGAGAGTTGACGTCAACTATTATGACCCGTCGTGGTCGGCTGGGCTGCAAGGAAAATGGTCTGAATTAAATAGCTCCCCGTCTATGCATTGAGAGAATTCTTGTGCTGGATCCATAGCCGGCAGCTCTTTAGACTGTACATGCCTTAATTCACACGAGGAAGACGATGACCTTTGCAAAATAGCTTCAGGGTATCACTGTCAGCATAATCTCTCGAGTTTCTTTGGCAAAAAAACAAATTGCGGGACAGTACATTGGGCAAACGTGTTTGCCGTTTAAAAGGTTCGTCAATGGTATAATGCCCAGAGTACAATGTTCGCTTTACTTGCTCGGTCAAATGTTTTTCTTTCGCCTGTAAGCGCAGCAAAGGGAGAGACTTTGGTTGGTGTTTTCGTCTTGTCCATGTAGTTTTTGTGTGCAGATTAAGGACTGTGGTGGTTTAGGTGGCATCATTCTGCGACGTCTTCTACACCCTGCT
>JADBJO010007891.1:72500-78604 GCA_016801955.1 Conus betulinus
GACTATACGGAGCGACTCACCGGATGTGCTGATTTCCAAGATGGCGACAGTGGCTGATAAGAAGTGATCTGAGTTTGAACTCATCTGGAGTGTTCTGTGGGGGGGAATGGGGGTGTATTGTGACAAGGGTGTGGCCTTCGAATTTGTAAAAAAAAAAACAAAAAAAACAAAAAAAACCCAAACAAACAAACAAAAACAAACACCAAGTACAGTTAGGTGTAGGGTTATATAAATGTAAATAGATCAAACAACAACAACAGCAGCAGCAACAACAACAACAACAAAGGAATAACAATAACAACAACAAAAACAAACAAATAGCTGTTTGACTTGTAATCTATATAAAAGCATACGAACAAACAAAACAAACGATATTTCATTCTGTAGCGACGATTTAGTCGGGCTGTTAATTTATGTTTATTCCCATTTTGGCTGTCTATTTGCCTGTGACATATGAACATCGAAATTAAAATGTCTACCAAACTTCAACTTCGTACCACACACACACACACACACACACACACACACACACACACACACACACACACACACACACACACACACACACACACACACACACACACACACACACACACACACACACACACAAAGTGAAACATGGCATAATACACAAAGAACGTAAGAGACGGAAGTTTTGTAGACAAAGCTAACAAACGCTACATGAAACCAATCTTTCATGAAAATCTGTAAGAAAGAAGTACGCACAAGAGTTTTTAATTTTGTTTATTCGTTTGTTTTTCTTTACCTCTAAAACTGAACCTGTCAGAGTTCAAATAGTACAAAATCAATAGATCGATAGCATGAAAGTTGAACAGTAACTCCTCAAGTGCCAGTACTAAGAGTGGTGATAATGTTTTCGCGCGGTGGGATAAACTTCGATTGCTCGGTTGGGTAACTTTGTTTGAAAAAGATTTTATTTCAGTGCCCCCCCCCCCCCCCCCCCCCCCCCCCCCGCCTTCGTTCCAAGGCTTGTCCTTTTTTCTACCCTGCCCCCATACCATCTCCCCGTCCCATCTCTCTCTCTCTCTCCCATCTCTCTCTCTCTCCTCTCTCTCTCTCTCTCTCTCTCTCTCTCTCTCTCTCTCTCTCGTGTTATTCTGAGTTTCAACATTTTTTCAAAATCTGTCGATTTCATGTAGGTGTGCTTTTGTTTGTTTTTTTTGTTTTTGATTTTTAAAATTCCGTCTGCCCACTCCCTTTTCTGACAGATCATGTGTAGTTGTGTGAAACGTGGTGACTGGGACATAGTTTATAATAAATCATCCTTGTCATTATGGCTGATATTATCGTGATTAGTGTAAATACACATAACAGAAGTCGTGTAATCATGATTGTTATCATTTTTTATTATTATTACCATCATCATCATCATCATCATCATCATCATTATCATCACCACCACTATTATCATCACCATTATTGTTATTATGATTGTTGTTGTTGTTGTTGTGTTATTATTATTATTATTATTATCATAATCATCATCATTCTTCTTCTTCTTCTTCCTATTATTATCGTTATTGCTGTTGTTGTTAAGATTGTTTTATTAAATGACGTTTTGTTTTATGATATCATTGCAAACATCATCATCATCATCATCATCATCATTACCATCATCACTATTATTATTATCATTATTATTATTATTATTATTACAATTGTTACTATTGTTATTGTTTTGTTACTATTATTATTGCTGCTGCTGTTGTTGTTGTTGTTGTTGTCTTCCTATTTTTATCATCATTATTGTTGTTGCTGTTGTTAAGATTGTTTCATTTAATGACATTTTTTTTTATATGGTATTACTGCAATTAATATAATAGCCATCGTCTTTATACTACTTTCTATTGTAGTTCTTATTTTCGTTCTTCTTTTTTTCTTCTTCGTCTTTTTAAAGTTGCTATCATCATCGTCGTCAGTCGTCGTCGTCGTCGTCGTCGTCGTTGTTATCGTTATGCTTATTACAGGGATTCCTAGTTATATTATTCGCTGTAATTAGTGTTGTTTTGTTTGTAAGTCTTTGTTGATGTTGCTGTTGTTGTTGCTAGCTTCTTCTTCTTCTTCTTCTTTCTTCTTCTTCTTCTTCTTCTTCTTTCTTCTTCTTCTTCTTCTTCCACTCCTCCTCCCCCTCTACCTCCTCGTCTTCTCCGCTCTCTCTCTCCTTCCCCCTCCTCTTATATAATTAGAAGTAGCCGGTGTAATTGTACTTATACAAGGGCCAAAGGACACACTGATTCAATGGAGAGTACAGTTAGGGTTGCTGACGACAAGACCCGTCAAGTCAGGCTATTTATAGCTCAGCCGACCGCGGAGGCTGCAGTGAAGCTGATTAGAGTGATGTCATAGCGGTAGATCAATCGACTCACTAATGGCGGTGGTGTTTGTCATCCTGTCGACGTCCGCTGTGGTCCGATATATTCATCCGTGAGGTATAGTGCAAAAATTTGCCAAAATAGTGCAATGCCAACATCACCACACCATGCAAGTGAATGCAATGGAATACAATGCAATGCAATGCAATACAATACAATGCATCTCAATTCAATGTAATAAAATGTATGTCAATACAAAACAATGCAATACAATGCAATGCAATACAATAGAATACAATACAATGTATGTCAATACAACGCAATGCAATGCAATGCAATGCAATACAATACAAATGCATGTCAATGCAATGCAATCCCATGCAATACAGCACAACACGAATGCAATTCCGTACAATTCGATGCAATACCATACAGCACAACGCACGCTTTTTTTTTTTTTTTTTTTTTTTTTTTTTTTTTTAAAGATCGTTTTAGTTGATGACAGTGCAGCAAAAACAACACTTTGCATCACAGAGGTTATCATTATATTATATTATATTATATTATATTATATTATATTATATTATATTATATTATATTATATTATTATTATATTTATGTTATGTTATGTTATGTTATATTATATTATATTATATGTCATGTCATGTCATGTCATGTCATATGATATGATTGATATGATATGATATGATATGATATGATATTATATTATATTATATATATTATATTATATTATATATATTATATTATATTATATTATATTATATTATATTATATTATATTACATCATGCCGCATCGTATGGTATATTGTATCATATCGCATCATATGATATGATATATGATATGATATTAAGTTGTGTGTAGATTATTTCATTTCATTGTTCGTATTACGTCATATCATATTGTATTCATTACATTATATTAAATATCATACTACATCGCATTATATACATGGTATTATATATTCTGTTATATCATACACATTATGTTGTATTCTATTCTATTCTATTCTATTCTATTATAATGTATCATATCATGTATTATGCTATTTCGTATTATGTCATATTATATCATGTGTTATGTTGCGGTACGTGACGTTACATTATAACACGTTATAGTATTTTACATTATTGTACACATTATATTACGTAACGCTATATATTTTGTTATTTTAGTGTACCCTGTCGTGCCGTACTATTTTGCACTGTATTGTGTCATATTTGTCTTGTATTAAATTGTAGTCTAGTTTACTTGAATCTAATCTGGACTAGCAGAGTAGAGTAGAGTAGAGTAGAGTAGAGTAGAGTACAGTAGAGTAGAGTAGAGTAGATTGGATTAGATTAGAGTATACTCGACTAGATTAGATTAGATTAGATTATTGTATCAGATTAGGTAACCTAATTCTATATCCAGTTGAAAGAATTAAATCATAACAATCAGGATTTTCCGTTCTTTCTGGTTTTTTTTTTCCACATGTATATACATCTTTGTTTTTGTCTAATCATCTTTATCTGTATCTGCATTTCAGCTTATTTTATGATTTAGAACAATATTATTCACTAAGTCTTTTCTTTTTAATAAAATCGTGTTTTGTTCGATTACTTTTGTTTTCTTTTGTCTAGAACGTTTATTTTGTTGCAGTTTCTCTTCTACTTCATTTCACACACACACACACACACACACACACACACACACACACACACACACACACACACACACACACACACACACGTGCGCGCGCGCGCACACACACACACACTCACACACTCACACACTCACACACTCACACACACCCACACACACACACACACACACACACAACACACACACACACACACATGCATGCACGCACCCACGCACGCAGGCGCGCGTGCGCGCGCGCGCGCGCGAACAGAGACATGAAAACATAAACAACACTTGTTTTTAAAGATATGGCCACAGATACATGTATCCAATTAAGGTTTGAAAATTACACACACACACAAAAGCATCAGCCCAGTTAATATCATTCTTTTGTGTTTTTTGCCTTGTGACTCGTTTGTCCATGTTTTCTTGGCGGTTCGCTGACATTTATTTAAGCTTTCTTTAGATTTCCGCCTGCAGTCGTCTCACTTTGCAACTAATTCATTCTCGTTAGGATTTTTTTTTTAATCACAAGACAAGATGGTTTTTCTTTTTCATTACATCTTGTGAATTATAGTATGTGCAATACTTGCAGAAATGCTTCTCAATAATGATAATAATAGTAATAATAGTAATAATAATGATAATAACAATAACAATAATGATGATAATAGTAGTAGTAGTAGTACTGCTACTACTACTACTACTACTACTACTACTACTACTACTACTACTACTACTACTGAAAATAAAACTGGACCATTTAGTCTCCTTGGCAATCAAGGCAAATGATAGTCTTTTTGAAGACAAAAGGTCGGAAAGGAGGCTTACTTCATTTACATATTTTTTTTCATTTGTTTATTTACCTTATTCATTTTTTTAAAAGGGGGGGTAGGGGGGGGGGGGGGGGGCGGGGTGTGTGTGGGTTTTTTTTTTTTTCCCCGTAGCGTACTATAATTAGAAACAATCTCTGATGGGCGGAGGTTTCTCGTGAAGGTTTCCCATCATGCAAACACTGGCAGACAGGGACTGTTTGTTCTCCTTCTGTGTTCTACCGCCTCCTCCCCCTTCTCACCCCCCTCTCCTCCGTCCCCCGTCCCGTCCCACCCCCACCCCCTCCCCTCCCCTCCTACTCCCGTTCTTCGACCTCCACTCCAAGACTCCCCCCCTACTACTCCCTACGTTTCTTCCCCCACTCCCCCCCCTCTCCCCTTGCTTTCATTTTTTTGTTTTCCTTTTTTTTTTTTTTTCTGCAGAACAAAGAATAAGGTTCAAAATTTCTGTCTAGGCCTCCAGATTATTCCTGGAACTGCATCTGTCCTGTCTGTCTCCTTTCTGTCTGTCTGTCTGTCTGTCTGTCGTTCCCTCTCTCTCTCTTTCTCTGTCTGTCTGTCTGTCTCTCTCTCTCTCTGTCTCTGTCTCTGTCTCTCTCTCTCTCCTCTCTCTGTCTCACACTCTGTCTGGCCCTATCTCTCTCTCTCTGTCTGTGCCTCTCTTTCTGTCTCTCTCTGTCTCTCTGTTCTCTCTTTCCTGTCCTCTCTTGTCCTCTCCTCTCTCTCTGTCTCTGTCTGTCTGGTTGTCTGTCTGTTGTCTGTCTGTTTGTCTTGTCTGTCTGTCCTTTGTCTGTCTGTCTGTCTGTCTTTGTCTGTCTGTCCTTTGTCTGTCTGTCTGTCTGTCTGTCTGTCTGTCTGTCTGTCTGTCTCTCTCTCTCTCGCCTCTCTCTCTCTCTCTCTCTCTCGCTCTCTCCTCCCTCTCTTCTCTCTCCAGCCTCCACCCTGGGAGAGCCGTACACAGTGATTGTGCCCCCTGTACAACCCTGCATTGTCTCCCCGCCTCACCTCCCAGCTACAGAACGTCCCGGACTAGTCGCTGCCTCCCCCATCAGCTCACAGGCCCCCCCCCCCCCCCCCCCCCAACACCCTCGCCTGAAAGGAGGCTGAGCAGGAGCACGAAAGCTGGGAGTGTGGGTGGGTGGGTGAGGGGCGGGATTGCAAGAGAGAGATGGGGGTAGAGAAGAGGGGGAGAGAGATATAGAAGACGAGAGAGAGAGGAGGGAGGTGAGAGAAAAGACAGGAACGAGGAAGAGAGAGAGAGAGAGAGAGAGAGAGATATCTAGAAGAGAGAGAAAG